>JAPQWV010001070.1:0-130000 GCA_027422505.1 Craterostigma plantagineum
AAGTAAATGTGACTTGTGAACGAATCTGAGCTTTATATGGAATATAGTCATGCTTTAATGTGCTATATAACCGTTGTGATGACTTTCTAGAAGCATGATTTGTATGGCATGTTGACTCTCGAAAATTGCATGGAAACTATGTTTGATTTGGTGATTATTATATGATATGATTTTCCATGTGAAGTGCTGATTGAAAAGGTTTATATATGAGCTACACTTCAGAATTTCGAGGCACTTAGAACTTCTGAACATTGGCATACGAGAGATTTTTTAGCAGAAACATATTGAGTGATCCCTGAGCCTCCACTTGCGATAGCTTTCTGCCATATATTGAGCTTTAACTTACGATTCCATCACTGCACGAGTGATTCATCCTGTTATTCCTACCTTCCACCATATATTCTGTATTAGGACGTGAGCAAATACCAAGGAGGCAAGGTCGACGTTTACGCACACGTGAAGGGAAGGACGAGTTCCGGGGGCCCTTCGGTAGCGAGCTGTGTCTGTCGGGATCAAGGAGATTCCGAAGAACGAAACTCGGCATGTGGTAACCTAGTGTGTCTAGTGTTCGACTTGTTTCGGTTGTGTATTGGGCTAATCAATATGTTTCGTATCGAGGTACGGTGCATTATAGTTATTGGTTAAACTCTTGGGGAGCAAACCACAAGGAGAGGAGTAAACCCCAGTTGGGGATATAATCTCTATAAAATCCTGTCTCGCATTTACTTTTCAGTTATTTTCGTATCGCTGTGAGACACACATCTGACGTAACTAGGATATATCATGCATACTCATCACAAGCATCAGTAGGCATCTCTAAGTCACTATATACTAGAATTGTGAAAAGAAGAAGCACAAAAATTTTATAAGCCTAATTCACCCCCTCTTAGGCATGTTTTTATCTTCATTTGGTATCAGAGCGGGTTACTCAAACGACGGGTCTAACAAGCCTGAGTTAAAGGTCTAATGGCTTATTCGAGTTTTGATGTTTTTGCAGAGGGACAATCCCATTCCAGGCCACCACTCTTCGATGGAACTAACTACGCCATATAGAAAAACCATATGAAGGAATTCCTACTTGCTGCTGACTATGTGTGGCATATCGTAACCACTGGACCTTACAATCCCAAAAAGGCGGATGGGACTCAAAAGAAAGGTGATGAATACGATACAACAGACAAGCGAGGAATCTCGATAACTTCATGAATATGACTTTCTAGATCGAGGACGACGATAGCTTCAACATCCTTAGATGGTGGTCGAGGGTGTCGCCAACGTATCCAACGTTGGCGAGGATCGCTCGGGTGATCCTTGCCATCCCTGTTTCGACCGTCGTGGTGGAGCATGCTTTTAGCATGGGCGGTTTGACCTTGAGCGAGAAGCTTTCGAACTTGGGTGTCGAGAACCTCGAGTACCAATGTCTTCTGGATGATTGGACTCGAGCCGAGAATCGCACCCAAGATGAGCGTGCCAGCGACTCCCCCGACGACGTCTATCATGTGCTATACTTGGAAAGTAAATCTGGATTGATTTGTTCTAGAAACTGATAGCAGGGAGTCACTTATGGAAAGTTCTGTTATGGTAAATATAATTCGAAATAAGTAAATATGACTTGAGAACGAATCTGAGCATATGGAATATAATCATGCTTTAATGTGCTATATAACCATTGTGATGACTTTCTAGAAGCATGATTTGTATGGCATGTTGACTCTCGAAAATTGCATGGAGAATATGCTTTATTTGGTGATTATCATATGAATATGATTTTCCATGTGAAGTGATGATTGAAAAAGTTTATATATGAGCTACACTTCAGAATTTCGAGGCAGTTAGAACTTGTGAACATTGGCCTACGAGAGATTTTTTAGCAGAAACATATTCAGTGATCCCTGAGCCTCCACTTGCGATAGCTTTCTGCCATATTGAGCTTTAACTTTCGATTCCATCACTGCACGAGTGATTCATCCTGTTATTCCTACCTCCCACCATATATTCTGTATTCAGATGTGAGCAATATCAAGGAGGCAAGGTCGACGTTTACGCACACGTGAACGGAAGGACGAGTTCCGGGGGCCCTTCAGTAGCAAGCTGTGTCTGTCGGGATCAGGAGATTATGAGGAATGAAACTCGGCATGTGGTAACCTAGTGTGTCTAGTGTTCGACTTGTTTCGGTTGTGTATTGGGCTAATCAATAAGTTTTGTATCCAGGTACGGTGCATTATTGTTATTGGTTAAACTCTTGGGGAGCAAACCCCAAGGAGAGGAGTAAACCCCAGTTGGGGATATAATCTCTATAAAAATCCTGTCTCGCATTTACTTTTCAGTTATTTCCATATCGCTGTGAGACACACATCTGACGTAACTAGGATATATCATGCATACTCATCACAAGCATCAGTAGGCATCTCTAAGTCACTACATACTAGAATTGTGAAAAGAAGAAGCACAAAAATTTTATAAGCCTAATTCACCCCCCTCTTAGGCATGTTTTTATCTTCATTTGGTAGCAGAGCGGGTTACTCAAACGACGGGTCTAACAAGCCTGAGTTAAAGGTCTAATGGCTTCTTTGAGTTTTGATGTTTTTGCAGAGGGACAATCCCATTTCAGGCCACCACTCTTCGATGGAACTAACTACGCCATATAGAAAAACCATATGAAGGAATTCCTACTTGCTGTTGACTATGTGTGGGATATCGTAACCACTGGACCATACAATCCCAAAAAGGCGGATGGGACTCGAAAGAAAGGTGACGAACACGATACAGCAGACAAGCAAGGAATCTCCGCAAAAGCAAAGAACATGATTGCCTGCAGGCTTACAAGAGAAGAATACAATCGCGTGAGCTCATGCGAATCTGCCAAAGATATGTGGGACATGCTTCAAGTCACACATGAGGAACCACTCGAGTTGTACTAGAAAGAATAGCCCTTTTGACTCACCAATACAAATTGTTCAAAATGGAGGACAACGAGACTATAAGCCACATGTACGCGAGATTCATGAACATCATCAATCAAATGTTCTTGTTGGGAAAGAAAATACCGGACGGTGAGAAAGTGCGAAAAATACTGAGATCTCTTCCAAGAGAATGGAATCCCAAAGTAACTGCCATCTACGAAGCAAAGGACTTGGACGAACTTTCCATCTCAGAACTGATTGAATCTCTGACCACCTACGAGATGACTCAGATCTCCATCAACAAGAAACCACCAGTGCGAAATAAATCCAATATTGCCTTCAACACTGAACAAGAGAACTATTCTGAGGGCGAACAAGAAACTGAGGAAGACTTACTGGAGCAGATCGCCATGCTGACCAGGAAATTTGATGTCTCGGCTGAGAAGAAAGTTCAAAGGAAACTCCAAGTTCCAACCTAGGAACAAGGGAATATCGTCATCCGGGATGTAGAAATGCTTCAAGTGGAACAAGCCAGGCCACTTCGCCTCAAACTGGCCGATGGAAAATGGTTACAAAAACATAAAGAAGCAGAAAGCCATGGTCACCAACTGTGAAGAGGCTGGAAGTGAAGAGGAGGAAGATCTCGGCTACATGGCCGATGACGATGATCTGGTATCTTCTTCATCCACTATTAAGAAAATACTCTTTCGAAATGAATTTTATGCTAGGCAAGACGAATCTCATGACAACGCTTCCTCAGTTCCTGACGTAGATGAAAAGGAAGAGATGTTTGAAATAATTCAACACGCAGAAAGGAGGATTAAGTCGCTCAATTCACAAGTAAAGATGTCTGGTTAGGCAACGAGATGACGTAGCTAGAGAAAAGCACCAAACGAATCTAGAAAATGAACACTTGAGAGCCGAGCTAGAAACCCTTAAAGAAGAAAAAGCCTTATGTAATTGTGAAGAGCTTAGGAAGCAAAAAAATGATATATCTAGAGACATGTCTATTCTTAAGGAATCCATAGAAGAACAAGCACGTACTGTTGATAGACTTCTTGAAGGAAAACAAAATCTTGATATGTTACTTAGTATTCCTAGAAATATTGGGAAACCAGGGACAGGATATTCCACGACACATGAACATGACGCACCTCCACAAAATGTTAGCAAGCCTAAATATTTTCACGCGGCCGTCACGATCATTATGCTAACCAATGTTTTTGAAGAGAGCTGAGAAGTAGATATGTCTGGAGGCCAAAGCAGGTTCCTGAGAATCAAAGTTCTAACACTAGGCGGTCTGTGTTTAAGAATTTACAGTCTGTGACACATGATATATCACGTGTTAACAGGAGTTGTTTTGCCGCTAACCTTTTAGGACCCAATCAAAGTTGGGCACCTCAGAAAAGAACTGATTCATGCAGGTACAAAGACAAAATCCAGCAAGAAAAACAAGTGGTTTCTCGACAGTGGGTGTTCCACCATATGACAGGTGATATCAGTAAGTTTGTGTCGGTGAATGCATATGATGGAGGACATGTCTCCTACGCCGACAACACAAAAGGTAAGATTATTAGAGTTTACGTACTACTATAGATGACGTGTGGCTGGTTAAGAATCTAGAACATAATCTCATTAGTATTAGTCAATTATGTGATAAAGGTCATACGGTTACTTTTGAAAATGATAAGTGTGTTGTTGGAAATGATAATAAGGTGTTATTTAGTGCGTCTAGGGACATAAATATCTATTGTATTACTCTTGATGATATCACTGACCAGAATGTCAAGTGCTTAGCAGTTACACAGGTAATACCTGGTTATGGTGCAGACGCTTAGGACATGGAACATGGAACTACTGTCTCATATTACAAGCAATGTGCTGGAACGAGGTGTTCCTGACATAAAGTTCGTCAAGGACAAAACATGCAAAGCGTGCCAAATGGGTAAGCAGACCAAAACATCGTCAAAGCAAAGAACGTGATATCCACATCCAGACCGCTGGAACTGCTTCATCTGGACCTTTTTTGGCCTTGTTCAGACGATGTCTCTATGAGGTAAAAGATATGCCTTTGCTGTTAATAATTATTCCAGGTATACATGGGTGATATTCCTTGCACATAAGAATGAGGTACTAGATAGCTTTGCATCGCTAGTAAAGAGACTTGAAAATGAAAAAGAAATGAATCTATGTAGGATACGCAATGATAACTGACTAGATTTTGATTGTAAGTCATTTGCATATTCTGTGCTCAATATGGATATAGTCATAACATATCTGCCTTTATAACTCCCCAACAGAATTTGATAGTAAGTCGTTTGCATAATTCTGTGATCAATACGGATATAGGAAATGGCTAGATCTATGCTACATGAGTATGATATTCCTAAACAATTATGGGCGGAAGTTGTTAGTACAGCTTGCTATGTGTCTAATCGTATTTTTTAGGCTGATATTAAAGAAAACCTCTTATGAAATTTGGCATGGTAGAACTACAGGTTACTTTTCGTGTGTTTGGATGTAAATGTTTGATTTTGAATGATAGAGATAAGAGAGGAAAATTTGAGTCTAAGGTAGATGAAGGGATATTCCTTGGCTACAGTCTTCATTCTAAGGCATATCGTGTTTATAATAAAAGGAAGCTGACTGTTCAGGAATCCATACATGTTACTTTTGATGAAATACCTAACTTAGATGCTACTGATGAGGAAGGTATAGATTTACCCTGTGCAGAATTACAGGATACTAAAGACAGTGAGGAAGATGTTCCAAAAGACGAAAATGCTGAGACTTTGGAACCAGAAGCTGATGAACAACCACACAAAATGGAAACATGCTTACAGTCATCCAGTAGATCAAGTAATAGGGAATATCACATCTAGAATCAAAACTCGAGCAACTGCACGAAATCAGGATACGAAGGAATCCCATGATGTACTGCTCTCAATGATGGAACCAAAGACGGTCCATGAAGCTCTAGACGATATATCTTGGGTCTCTGCTATGGACGATGAGCTATCTCAGTTCGAAAAGTGCCAAGTGTGGATACTCGTAGAGAGACCAGACGAAAAATCCATCATAGGAATCAAATGGGTCTTCCGCAACAAACTCGACGAACATGGTAATGTCACTAGAAACAAAGCGAGGTTAGTTGCAAAAGGTTATTCCCAAGAGGAATGTATTGATTTCGATGAAACTTTTGCTCCGGTAGCTGGATTAGAGTTTATACGTGTCTTACTTGCATATGCATGCTTTAAACGTTTTAAACTTTTTCAAATGGACATAAAGTGCATTTTTAAATGGTTTTATAAATGAGGAGGTCTATGTAGAACAACCACCGGGTTTCACTACGGAAGATTTTCCAAATCATGTTTTTAAATTAAATAAGGCATTATGTGGTTTAAAACAGGCTCCTAGGGCATGGTATGAAAGGTTAAGCAAGTTTTTGATTGACATAGGATTTTCGACTGGAATTATTGATAATACATTGTTTATTAAGTATGAAGGTGATCGCATGATATTGGTCCAAATCTATGTTGATGATATCATATTTGGAAGTACTAATATCCTTCTTTGCGAGGAATTCTCTAAGTCTATGCAGAAGGAATTTGAGATGAGCTTGATGGGTGAGCTGAACTATTGCCTCGGGTTGCAAATAAAGCAACTTGACAACGAAACCTTTATATCCCAGACGAAGTATAGCAAGGAATTATCGGGATGAGCGATTCCAAAGCAATTTCCACCCATATGCATCAGACCAGCAAAATAGATTGTATCGAATCAGGTACACCAGTTGATCAAACAGAATATCGAGGTATGATCGGAAGCCTTCTTTACTTAACTGCTAGTCCCCTGATATTATGTTTGCTGTTCGTATGTGTTCGAGATATCAGTCTTACCCTAGGGAATCTCACTTGACAGCAGTCAAGCGTATACTTAGATATATCAAGGGTACTGTTAATTTTGGTCTGTGGTACTCGTATGCGGATGAATTCTCATTAATGGGATATTCCGTGCCGACTATGCCGACTGTAGGGAAGATAGGAAAAGTACCAGAGGAACTTGCCAATTACTTGGAAATTCCCTGTTAACTTGGTCTAGTAGAAAGCAAAATGATGTCGCCCTCTCCACAGCCGAAGCTGAATATATGGCCTTAGGAAATTGTTGTCAACAAGTTCTTTGGATAAACAAACCCTTAGTGATTTCGGGTTAGGTTATGACAAAATTTCAAATCTGTGTGATAGCAGTTGTGCCATTAGTATTACTAAGAATCTCGTGCATCGTTCTCGTACTAAGCATATAGAGGTTAAACATCATTTTATTCGAGACCATGTTCAGAAGGGGAATATCAGTGTGGAATTCGTAGGAGCAAATGATCAGCTTGCTGATATCTTCACGAAGCCCCTAATTGAGGCAAGATTTTACGACATCCGTGATCATCGACCAAAATAAGGTTAGTAAATCTGCCAAATCCTGGCATTTGCTCTAGGATATGCTATATTAGGTAGAAATTCGTATTATCTCAATCTAGGACATTCATTCGGCCCTCAATTATTTTCGGATCTTATAGTCCTTATCATTAAGTTCGATTTTGGTATTTTAGAAAAAGATTCACAGTGATTTCCAGCATAAGATCGTTCCTTTAGTCACCAATGTTATTTTAGGAATCTTGAATCTCCAAATCTTTCCTTAGAATGTGATTGTGATATTTTAGAAAGAAATTCGTAGAGATATCATTCCAGCCGCTCAGTTATTTTAGGAAACTCGGATATTTAAAAATCCTTCCTATTAGCTCTGCCAAATCATTTCCATAATTATGAGATCCCGTCAAATCACGCTGAGATTTCTGACAATCAATCTATCAGTTTCCCTCCTTTCATTTGAAATTTCAAATTTCGAATTTTGAAATCCCATCCTTATCCTTTCTCAAAATAAACCGACTCCTTTCTCTTTAAAAATCCAGAATCGACCTTCTCCAATTTTCATCATCTTCTCCAAACTTCCTTTCAAACATAAACCTCTCAAAATGATGAAAACTGCCGGATCCAAAGCTGCTGTCGCTGAATCATCCAGCCGAAAAAAGAAAATAACCCATGTCTGATGAAACTTTGCTCGACCCTCCCCTTCCAAATTACCAGAACCAGTCTCGCCCTCATCACCCTATGTTCGAAAAACTCGTTCCAAAGCCAAATCTGCTGAACAGATTTCCTCTCCTACCAAAACTACCAAATAGAAGAAGAAGAAAAGCAAGAAGGCTAGCCTCACTCCAACTAAGACCCCTATTCCATCGCCTGAATCTGAAAATCTGCTTCCACCCAAGAAGTTCCCGATGAATCACCGAAACAACCATCACCAACTCCGCCTCAATAAAAATCTCCATCTCCTCTTGAAGAAGTTCAACCTTCTCCAAAACCTACCTCAAAGGAATTCAACATACCACCTAAACCCTCCCATATCGATGAGATTCCTGTTGAAGCCCTCTTTCTGGAAGAAAGCGCCCGAACCAACTACAAAAGTTTCAGCAACAGAGATATCGCCAGAGGGCACGGGGTTGCTTTTGACAAGTTACCTACTGGAATAATCACCTGGCGAAAAGACTTCGGTTGCGAGGAATTCCTTAGTATCAACAAGCCATATTAACCAGAGGCCGTTAAGTTGTTCTATGCCAACTTCGACTATGTGGAGCACGAAGAGAACGTTGCATCAACTCCTATGTACTTGGAGGCAGAATCAACTGGACCACTAAGAAGATTAATGTGATGCTGGGAGTTCCCGATGAACCTTTCTGCCACTACGATATGAACGACTTGTGCCACACTGATGAGTTTGACACCGGTGATATCTTTAAGACCTTCTGGAATACCCGTAGTAAGCCTCGTTTTTCAGACAGTGAAACCCTAAACCAGTTACCCATCGACTTCTTCTTTCTTTACAAACTGCTCAACATGACCCTGTGGAATGGAAAAATCGGCGGTGAAGGCCACTCAACGACGATGAACTTCATGAGCACGTTCGCTGTTTACATGATATCTCAGAACCGCAAATCTCGGCTATGTCATCCTGAAGCACATGATCCAGGCCTTTGAGAGCAGAGACAAAGCGTTGCCATATGGGATGTTACTCACTCATTTTCTTGAGTGCGAAAACATAGTCTACCGCCTGCTTGGGAAGACAAAACCATCCATGTCGTGGATCTAGTGACTCTGAAACGCATGGGAATTCATTACTCGAAACTTCAAGGTTGGTTCAAGGCCAAGGAAAGTAGGTCAGTCGACAGTGCCCAGAAACGTCCGCCACAAAAGGAAAGGAGAAGGTTAAGAGCGACGACGACGACGACTATGAAGACGAGCTCAGCATCGGGAAGGATGAAATCTCAGCGACACACCGCGATATCTCTGATATCAAGGCTAACATCTAGAAGCTCTTCCGCAAGATCAAAGAACAGTACACCGAACTGTCACTTGAGTTGTTCAGGCTCTCCAAAATGATGAAGAAATATCCCTTCCAATATCCGCTGATTCCGAAAGCTCTTCAAGCCAGTAGGCTGCCTTCCGCTCCGATCCTAGTTGCCCTTATGATATTCCTTCCTGTTCCATTTTCTGCAAGTCTGGTTTTTAGGTGTTCCTCCCTCCTTTTTGATAATAAGGCGGAGTAAGGTAAGTTATAGACGTTTAGTGTCTAACTGTTTTGATGTTTGGGAGTAGTAGGTTGGTTGGGTGTAGGGAAGATCGTGGAACCCTAATCTATATAATATTTGCTTTTATGATATATTTCTGATGCTTCTATGCGATGCTTAATATTTTGCTCTGATTTTTGGATATATCTATGATGTCTTTATACTGCGTTGCCTGGTCTTATGCTCTGATAGAGTGATTCTCTGATACTTATATGTGTAATGTGTGTGAGATTTCTTGATAAGTGCTAAGTGCCTGCTGCGATGATCATCAGATTGCTTGAATCATGCTTGGAAAATGCGCACTTAGGCAGGGGGAGCACACTCACGGGTAATTTCGAAATTTTGCACTCATGATATGACATTGAAAATTACATGATATTGTTGGGAAAACCCGGGTGACCCGATGCCTCGCCCCGGACGCAGCGGAATTTAAAAATTTTCCCGGATTTCCCTTACAGTTTCCCTAGGATACTCGGTTAAATAAAGAAAACGCATGTATGACACAGATAAAGGAATAGAGATCTTACCCTCGCGAAGATCCTTAGCTCCCGTAGCTTACGAACTGTGCCGAAGAGAGTCACGCCGATCCCGTGACGTACCACAAACTTTACCTCCCCAAGGATGGCTAGAGAAAGTAAAGAATATTTTATAAAGATGTGTTTTATTGTGTTTGATTTACTAGAAACTCAAACACACTTAGGGTTTTCTCTAAGACAACCTAAGGAGCTCTGACCACTCTCTAAACTCAAGTTTTTAGTGTGAGAATGTATGGAATTATCATATGGACGAAATTAGCTCAAAGCCTAATCATAAAATTCCATTTTCAACATTGAAAATGATTTTAACCTTAATTAAATGAGATCATGACCTACATGACTCATTTCTTGTTTGATTCCTTTGATTTATGTCATCTAATGACTAGACATTGTCCCATAAGTCTAACAAAAGAACAAGGAGCACAATTGGATTTGATTTGGCTCAAATTTGACCAAAAACTGTCGGTCACGGCCTGGGTCAAGTCTGTCACGGCCGTGACACTGTCTGGGCAGAAAACGAGCTCACTGCCATGTGTCACGGCCACATGCAAAGGTTGTCACGGCCCTGACTGCCCTGACAGCTTTGCGGCAGTTTCAGATTTCGATCCGATCGAGGGGTAAACTATGTCCGATTGCCCTGAAATTTTAACCATAGTTAAAAGAACTCACCAATCTTGATTCAGACCAAAGGAATTCTCAATCCAAAGTCTAGATTGTGAGATATGAATTTTTTAAACTACTGCAACTTTGCAGACAGGCTTCACGACTGTGACGAGCCTCGCTCATCATTGTGAACCCTATTTACGCCTCATTCTTCATCACTTTGTTCCGTGAATTTACGTCCATATAAATACAGTTTCTAAAACTTGTATTCAACATGTTTATTAACATCTCTAAGACTGTTAAATCTATTTACATCTCATAATAGTTAGACACTATCACAGTGATCGTTTTTAAGCCCGACTCTCTTGGTTCGTCTCAACCCGTCCCCGAATTTACATAGGACATATATCTCGGTTACTAACGAGACAGTGAATCCCTCACTATAGTCTAAGCACGGCAGTTACCATTTGTTTTCAAGACCGCATGTCGCTGCCGACCCATGTTCGTCCCCAGACAAGATGGGCCTAGCATACTAGTGACAAATCAAGACCCCAAAGTCAACTCCATCAAAGACCCTTCGGTCTAAGGTCCACGCACACTACTATAGTCAATCGATCGATCATTGATGCTACCCAGAGTAACGATAAGATCCATGTGATCGTCGATTGCGAGTCGTGTCCAAGTACAAGTCAATCCCCTGATTCAACTTATACCAATGTTATGACCTCCGCTTCCCAAGCGAATGATTGGCACAACCATATAAGAGTCGTCAACCGTAATTGACGCTCAGTCACCCTACTAAGGTCTAAGACTTATGGACTTTTAAATATCGGAGAATAATAGCTCACCGGTGCCCCTCTCTCATCCCATGAGAATCAGTGACTAAACTCACGATATATGGGATTTATTTATTTACCGTCTCACCGGATGCCTAGTAAGACTTAATAGGTAAATAAACAATATGCCTTTCAAAGAATAAATAATAAATATAAGTTCCATTCATAGTATAAGAATACATTATTCAAATACATAGCGAATAATACATCGATTATTAAATACATGCCCTATTCATTACATCCTCGAATGGCATTCCCAGGGCACATCCCTAACAATCTCCCACTTGCACTCAATGCCATGCGCTATGATATCGTAACCCCATTTTATGGAGGTGTCGATCAAGCACTGCCTGTGAGAGAGGCTTAGTGAACGGGTCCGCCACGTTATCCGCGGTGGCTATTTTCTGCACAGCTATGTAGCCATTCTCAACGAACCCACGCAGCACGTGGTATTTTCTTTCTTTTTGTTTGGACTTCGAGTGAGACCTAGGTTCCTTGGCTTGTGCTACTGCCCCACTATTGTCGCACCATAATGGTAGCGGGCGGTCCACTATGCCTGGAACAACTTGGAGTTCTTCTAAGAACTTTCTCATCCAAACACCTTCCTTTGCTGCCTCAGAGGCCGCAATATACTCCGCTTCAGTGGTGGAATCGGTAGTAGTGCTTTGCTTAGAACTTTTCCAAGACACTGCTCCACCATTGAGCGTATAGACGAAACCAGAAGTGGATTTTCGGTCATCCACGTCCGACTGGAAATCCGAATCGGGATAGCCGTCCACCTCTAATTCTCCATTTCTATAAATCAATATCATATCTTTAGTCCGTCTAAGGTACTTGAAGATATCCTTTACTGCATTCCAAGGTTCTTTACCAGGATTAGACTGGTACCGACTGACTATGCTCAAAGCATATGCAATGTCAGGCCGCGTACATAGCATCGCATACATTAGGCTACCTATTGCTGATGCATAAGGAATTTCACTCATTTCCTTCCTTTCTTCCTCACTTTGAGGACACATGGATTTCGAGAGATGAATCCCATGTCGCAATGGTAAGAACCCTTTCTTAGATTCATCCATTCGAAACCGTTTCAGGATCTTTTCTAAATAAAGGGCCTGAGATAAACCAATCATTCGATTCGCTCGATCTCTAAAAAGGCGAATTCCAAGAATATAGGTTGCTTCTCCCAGGTCTTTCATGGAAAACTCGGTCGAAAGCCAAACTTTCACCTCCGAGAGCATTCCGATATGGTTTCCCATCAAAAGGATGTCATCCACGTACAATACGAGGTACGATATCTTACTCCCACTGACCTTATTGTAAACGCAAGGCTCATCCTCATTCTTTAAGAATCCGTAGTCCCTAACTACTTCATCAAATCGAAGATTCAAGCTTCTCGACGCTTGCTTAAGTCCATAATAGACCTATTAAGCTTGCACACTTTGTGAGCATCTGCTTGCGATGTAACACCCTTGGGCTGCTCCATATAGATTTCCTCCTGGAGGAATCCATTTATGAAAGCGGTTTTCACATCCATCTGCCAGATCTCATGATCATAGTATGCTGCAATTGCAAGCAAAATACGGATCGACTTAATCATTGCAACAGGTGAATAAGTTTCCTCATAATCAATGCCCTCTTTTTGATTATACCCTTTCGCTACTAGCCTAGCTTTGTAGGTTTCAACCTGTACGTCAGATCCAATCTTTCTCTTGTCGATCCATTTACACCCTATAGGTAAAACCTTCGGGTAGGTCTACTAGAGTCCAGACTTGGTTGATGTGCATCGAGTCCATCTCTGCTTTCATAGCTTCGACCCATTTCTTAGAGTCGACATCCATCATTGCCTGGTCAAAGGTAGCGGGGTCATCACCAACGATCCCCTCAGTCGCAGCACCCCCGTGCTCGACGTGTACAATACCATATCTCTCAGGCATGCGAGATATTCTACCCGCCCTGCGCAACTCTGGGCGCGTCTTGGACTGCTCATCTGTGCCCTCAGGCACTGATATCTCTGGAGTCTTTCCCTCTAACTCTCCGAGAGTCACTTCTCTGCCAGCTCCACCTTCTCGAATGAACTATTCCTCGAGAAAGTGAGCATGAATAGCTACGACGATCCTTTGATCATCATGGAGGTAAAAATAATATCCCATGCTATCATCGGGATACCCGACGAAACGTCCTTTCATGGACCTAGATTCGAGTTTGTCTGCTACTAGCTTTTTCACATAGGCAGGGCATCCCCAAACCCTTAAGTGATTAAAGCTGGGCTTCTTACCATTCCAAATTTCGTAAGGCTACAGACTTCGAAGGGGTTCTGTTCAAAACATAAACAGCAGTTTGCAAAGCATATCCCCATAATGATATGGGAAGATCTGTATAGCTATAGATCGAACTTTATCTAATAATGTTCGATTTCTGCGTTCGGCAACACAATTCAGTTGTGGTGTCCCAGGCGGTGTAAACTGCGAAATAATACCATTTTCTTTCAAGAAATCATCGAACTCGAGACTCATATACTCGCCGCCTCGATCTGATCGTACGACTTTAATTTGTCTCCCAGTTTGATTTTCCACTAAAGTCTTGAATTCCTTGAACTTTTCAAGCGTTTCAGACTTGTGCTTCAACAGATCCAAGCCGTAGCGAGAGTGATCATCTATGAAAGTCACGAAATAATGGAAATTACCTCGGGCCGCTACACTAAACGGTCCACAAACGTCTGTATGGATCAAATCCAAAAGATTAGTGGCTCTTTGAAAAGTCCCCGTAAAAGGAGACTTAGTCATTTTGCCGAGGATACAAGACTCGCACGTTGGATAGGAATCTGATTCCGTAGGCTTAATAATGCCATGTTTCTCCAACTCTTGAATCTTTCGAACTCGGGCATGACCAAGTCTAAGATGCCACAAATACTTTTTATTTAACTCTAAGTTACGTTTTTCGGTAACTACATTCGCATGTTTACCTGGACATTAACGTAATATAAACCATTTATTAACGTTGCATTTCCGACGTATTTATTTCCAAAATAAATATCACAAATAATATCATTGAACCGAAATTCATAACCATCTTACTCAAAGCCGGAATAGAAATAATATTTTTCAGCCCCTTGGGCAATACAAGTACATCAGATAAATATAATACATGTCCACAACTTAATACAAGAGTCTTCGATCCAACATGACTAGCAGGTACACTATGTCCGCTACCAACGTTGATCAATACTTCTCGTTCCGCCAGCTTCCTACTTCGTTCCAGACCCTGGTTCAAAACACAAATGTGAGCACTAGCTCCTGAGTCAAGAATCCACGAAGTGAAAAATACAGTAAATGAACAATAAGTTTCTAAAACCTTACTAGATGCCCTAGAAGCTCGAAGCTTGGGGCAGTCCCTTTTCCAATGGCCCAGCTCTTGGCAGTGAAGACACCTATCAGTCGCCTTCGGGACTTTAGGCACGTTCATTTTTGCCTTGCCCTTTTTCTTAATCCCTCCTTTTGGCTTATTGGGCTTAGGTTGGGCTTGTTCGACTTAGATCTTTTAGACCTTATAGTCGCAACAAGCGCAACCTCTTTTCCCTTTCCTTTCTTTAGCTCACGCTGAGTCTGAACCAACGTGTTCATGAGTTCAGGAAGCGAAAATCGCCTATGGCTCAGATTATAGTTTATAATAAACTGAGCAAATGAAGCTGGGAGTGACTGAAGGATCAGGTCAATCTGAAGCTCGTTGTGAATGGGACAACCGAGAGAGCTTAGTTCCTCGATGTACCCAATGAGCTTATGCACATGTGCTGCGACATCTGCGCCCTCAGTCATCTTGGTATGAAAGAGATTGTCGGCTGTAATGCCCGTAAAATCTGATTACGGGATTTACAATATAATTAACGATGGAAGATAGTTAATTAGAGATGTCACTGTGCGAATTAAATAAAACGGGCTAGGACTACACGAAAAGTTGTACGTAAATTATTTTGTGGACATAGCTACTAATAATGTTTTAGGTACTATAACTAAATCTGATCAAGTCAGGTAAAATCAACTAACGACCAATAAATATGCATATTATGACTACCTGGTATATGTTTGCAAGATTATGTGCTGTATGCTTGCTATATGTATTTTACGTAATATATGACTTATGTGATGATATTAGAAAGCTTGGCAGAGGAAATCTATACTGCGAAGTTAAAAGATAAATTTCAAGAATTCTAAGCTGATGTCGAGATTCACTAAGAGCTAAATGGAATTGGTAATATTAGATTAAAATAAGTTGGACTATATTTATAATTGGGATCAATTCTAATTGGGTCATAATTAAATCTTCGATCTTAGGCCCAAATTGTTCAGGATAGAGATTAATAATAAGGTTGCTTAAGCTTGAGGAAAAACACGTCACCTAACCTAGTAGTCACCTCACACGAATTTTTAAGTAGTGATGTGTATCTATTACATCATTCGAACATCCTTATGATATAAGAAAAAGATCATTAACAAAAGAACCTTCATTTGAACACGAGAGAATAACCAAGGACGAGAAGAACTTTGGTCAGTCTAAACATAAAGCTAATCTTGAATAAATTGGTAAGTAAAATCTTGCTTATAACTTGTAAATTCGATTCTAGCATACATTTATTATATTTTATAAAGTAATATAAATTATAGGAAATCCTCGAGTAGAAGAAAATTAAGGTGTATCACTGTCCTAGTTTAGAATCGTTTTCAAGGAGAACTATGATTCATAGATTAATTATTGAGTTAGGGTTTCGAACACTAGTTAGACTAATATGGTTGTTAAGATTGATACCTGCTATAGCTAGAAAGACCTGTAAGATAGGAATCGTACTTAAGGATAAGAAGGCAGCTTAAAATGGGGTTTTATAAGATTTATAAGACCTTCAAACTATTCTTGGAAAAGTGTAAAGTTTGATTGAAAGTTTAAGAATGTCGAAGTCTAGGTTAGATCGACTTTAAGACATTATGTGGGATCTCAAAATATATCTTGGATGTTGATGTCGAAATTTTGTTCAAAATGTCGAAATTGTGCATTATTAAGTCTCGAAATTTTATTATGGTTTTGAAACCTAGCTCGAGATCTTTGCCGAGATTTAATTTTGTTATTGACTTCGAAATTTATGTTAAGTCCATGTCGAAATCATGTCGAAATATACAGTAATATTAATCTCGAAATATTGTATATGGTTTAAGCAAGCTCGAGATTTATATCAAGAGCCATGTCGAAATCTATTTTTTTAAAACCTCGAGATCCAATTTGAAATCATGTATTAGGCAACATCTCGAATTTGAAATCAATAGCGAACTTTTATACACAATATGTCGAGATCTAAGGTACCATCTAGCTCGAGATTTATATCTATACCCATTCGAGATTCATGTCGAATTTTATTTCGAAATCTTGTATCATTCAAATCTCGAAACCTTGCAATATGATATGTCGAGATTTAAGTTACTATGCAACCCATGATCCTTAGGAATTTCAAAATGATACTTTTTAATTAGGTCAAAATTCGGAATTTTAGGGTTTCGAAATTTATAGAAGTCAAAACTAGGGTTTTCAAATTAAGCCAATTTCGGGAAATTATAACTAGACTAACAAACCTAATTTTATATGTTTCTATACTTAGGGTTTGAAGGTTAGCGACTAACCGTACGATAAGCTAAGGATACCAGGTAAGTGGCAATCGCAACTACAACACATAATGTTTATGTGCATAAAAATTATGTGTTATATGATTTTCTGATTTTATGTGACGTGTCTGTGTGCTTATATGATTTTATGTGAGTTCTTACGTGAATTAATTACGTTATATGATGACATGATACGGATATTCATGGCATGAGCATGTGCACGCACGACTAGTATGAGAGTCAGCGAGATAGCGTGCATGAGTATAAGATCGCTTGAAAGAGATAGTATATTTGCCGATATGGGCATTTGTGTCGACTCAATGATGAGTCACGGCTCTTCTATGCTACCACGGCGATTCACGAGGTCGAATTACCTGATTCACGAGAGGTAGGGGAAATATATTACGGCGATTCACGAGGCCGACTGCCTGATTCACGAGAGGCAGGTAAATACCCCGTAGCGGGAGATGCAACCTGGAGGATGCGACTCGAGGGAATGAGCGGCACCGAGGAAACCTCAAGTGTTGGCGACCTCGTAGTAAGCTACCAGTGAGAAGCGCCCGCGTGTCAGACCGCATTGGGATGGAAAGGCACATTAGGGTTAAAGAAAATTTGTGTGTCCGGGTTAGCCTCTCAATAGGACTGCATTTGAATTGAAAGGCACTATTAGCCTCTCAGTGTGGACCACATTGGGATTGAAAGGCACCATTGGGTTTAGCACAGATTGAGTACTCGGGTTTAGCCTCCCAGTGTGTGTACTACCACTTATTTATACCCTTAGGGGTTTGAGCTCTATATGGTACATAGAAGATTGAAAGCCGAAAGGGCCCAGATATGAAGTCAAGGATAGACAAAGATGTGAGAAGTAGATAGCATTGGCGCGAATGCCTTCGCTATTTAGGTCACGTGCATTGCATGCATGGTTTTTACTTACTGAGCTTTATAAGCTCATTCCACGTTTTAATGTGTTGTACGACCCCCACCCCACGATCACGGTACGTGATCATTTTCACGGCGAGGCCAACTTTTGAAGCTTCCGTGGGCTTTTGAGATGGAAGTGTGTGCATGGATGCGACCTCGTGGAGGCCCAGTAGATAAATTTATTTTGACCCGCATGCGCGCTTTCCTATGTAAATAGAACCCACTATGATTTTGTAGACAACGTTACGATTCCTTTTTATAAAAAGAAAAATTTATCTGAAATTTCATACGACTCATTATTAGGACATTAGGACATTACGATTTTGTAGACAACGTTACGATTCATTATTAGGACATTAGTCGCGTAGACTAGTTAAGAAAGTAGTGGTGGAAGGCGGGGGCGCCACATCGGCAGCACGATATCGAGACGATCTCGACTGCTCGCCGTATAACTCCTTCAGATGGATCAATATCTCGCGCATTTGCATACCCTCATGCTGGCGCTGCAGATCATTATTCATCCCAGCTAACATATAAGCCTTGACACGGGCACTATCAGCCATCCATTTGGCATAATATTCCCTGTCAGCTTCACTCGAACCCTCTTGGGGTTCAAGTGGTATGGGTCCCTCAAGGACATACTCTAGGCGTTCCAGAGTGAGGACTATCCTCAAGTTACGGAGCCAGTCCGCAAGGTTTGGACCCTCCAAACGATTTTGCATGAACAGTAAATTGAATGGTTACGTCATTTTGTATACAAACAAGAAAGAAAACAATCTGCAGAAAAATAAAGCATTGAAGGGCCAACGTATTATTCTACAAGCACAAATAAAGACTTTAACAATTTGGCTTGGCTCCCACTATTTTTCTCAAAATCCCATTCTCCCGATAGAGATTTCGGAAACCTCGTTGATAGTTTCATAGTGGAGTTGATTTCCCCGCTCCGTAGAAATGAGCCTCAACCTAACAGTTTGTTGGCCCATAACTAGGACGGCGCCGTGTCCCACACGGACCCATAAATGAACCCATGTGTTACACTAGTCCATCTCATGAGTGTTTCAACAACTTTGTCTCCGGTCAGGAACCCTCACCCTAACATGAATAATTGGGAAATAACCGTCTAAGTGTGATCTATCAACTTCTGACTCAATCCTAACGTTTAGAAATTCCCGCCCGTAGGATAACTCTTTATAAGGCGTGAATATGTATCGGAGAGCGGCGTTTAGACAGTCACCCAAAATATCCACGCCGAGAGTGAAATGTTTGGCGCCGATAAATCGGAACAAACGCACATATACCCAAGTCGTTTCAATAATGAGCTTGACTTTATTGTCTTAACGCACCCGGACCAACTACAACAAGAGTGAGATGATTGGCGCTGATAACTCGGAACAAACCGCACACGACACTCAAGCCGCAATGGTTTCGAGCTTGATAGAAGACAGGAACTCCGTCCCTTTATGCACTTAGTATTTAGTCAAATCGGGAGAATATGTCTCGCATACATAAGCACTTAAACACGCACGTAACGTCAAACAAACATGCAAGTATTCGCGGTAAACCTAGTTTGCCTATTAGACCGTCTGCGTGGACTATTTCTACTCTACTACATTTATTTTTATAAAATTACATCTCTTCTCTTCAGCTTCGCAATATGTTCTCGAACGACCTCCAAGTCTTCGAACGGCCTTCTCGTGGACCCGTGTCGTACTCGTACGGCCATCGTACAAAAATTAATTTTTCTAAATATTAACAAAGTACAAAACGGGGGGATCAGTTGTCCCGGACAACCCGTATAACATCAAATAAATTACAAACCGGGGGGGGGGGGAACCTTGTCACCCTTAACATATCACCCGGACATAAAGCCTAAGTCCACGCCGACGTCTTAATACGTGTCATACATACATGCATACAACATAAACACGTTCACGACAACAAATGCTCAAAGAAACCGAAACAAAATTTGGGCTAGTCCTAGACTTACGAGCCCAGTGTCAAGTTACGAACAATGAGGAGACTCCACTAGGGTTTTCTCTCCATGTTGCTACGCTACGTCGGACCGCTTGCAACTAGGCGAACTCTGACCAAGCGAGCACTCGGTTTACAAACTCGAACTAAGTACAACTCATGCTATGACGCTCGAGCGACTTGGTGACTTGCACAACTGAGTTCGTTTCGGACTCGTTTATGTCGTTTCTTAGAACCGAGCCTATGGCTCTGATACCACTGTTGGGAAACCCCGGGTGACCCGAGGCCTCGCCCCGGATGCAGCGGAATTTAAAAATTTTCCTGGGTTCCCCTTAAGATTTCCCTAGGATACTCGGTTAAATAAAGAAAACGTATGTATGACACAGATAAAGGAATAGAGATCTTACCCTCGTTGCGAAGATCCTTAGCTCCCGTAGCTCACGAATTGTGCGGAAGAGAGTCACGCCGATCTCGTGACGTACCACAAACTTCACCTCCCCAAGGATGGCTAGAGGAAGTAAAGAATGTTTTGTAAAGATGTGTTTTAGTGTGTTTGATTTACTAGAAACTCAAACACACTTAGGGTTTTCTCTAAGAACACCTAAGGAGCTCTCACCACTCTCTAAACTCAAGTTTTTAGTGTGAGACTGTATGGAATTAGCATATGGACGAAATTAGCTCAAAGCCTAATCATAAAATTCCATTTTCAACCTTGAAAATGTTTTTAACCTTAATTAAATGAGATCATGTCCTACATGACTCATTTCTTGTTTGATTCCTTTGATTTATGTCATCTAATGACTAGACATTGTCCCATAAGTCTAACAAGAGAACAAGGAGCAAAATTGGATTTGATTTGGCTCAAATTTGACCAAAAAACTGCCGCTCACTGCCATGTGTCACGGCCACATGCAAAGGTTGTCACGGCCGTGACTGCCCTGACAGCTTTGCGGCAGTTTCGTATTTCGATCCGATCGAGGGGTAAACTATCTCCGATTGCCCTGAAATTTTAACCATAGTTAAAGACTCACCAGTCTTGATTCTGACCAAAGGAATGCTCAATCCGAGGTATAGATTGTGAGATATGAATTTTTAAACTACTGCAACTTTGCAGACAGGCTTCACGACTGTGACGAGCCTCGCTCATCATTGTGAATCCTATTTATGCCTCATTCTTCATCACTTTGTTCCGTGAATTTACATCTATATAAATACAGTTTCTAAAACTTGTATTCAACATTTTTATTAACATCTCTAAGACTGTTAAATCTATTTACATCGCATAATAGTTAGACACTATCACAGTGATCATTTTTAAGTCCGACTCTCTTGGTTCGTCTCAACCCGGCAAGGGAGGAATCCAAGAATTTTTGGTAAGCGCCTAGCCAATCCCGCGGTACCGAAGAGATCCCGTGTTGAGTACGGTTTTCGATCTATGAATCGACTATAGATTATCGCCGTACGTATAGACCCTTCACAAATGTCCCGTTCAAGTGAGAGTCATGGTTACGTCAAACTCACTAGACTCGACTCTATGACTAATTCGTGACTGACGAAATTACTAAACTGCTCCCCCCGTCCCACGTGAGTCAGTTTATAGCTTCGGCCGAAGACTTTGTAATATCCCGTCCCCGAACATACATAGGACATATATCTCGGTTACTAACGAGACAGTGAATCCCTCACTATAGTCTAAGCACGGCAGTTACCCTTTGTTGTCAAGACTGCATGTCGCTGCCGACCCATGTTCGTCCCCAAACAAGATAGGCCTAGCATACTAGTGACAAATCAAGACCCCAAAGTCAACTCCATCAAAGACCCTTTGGTCTAAGGTCCACGCACACTACTATAGTCAATCGATCGATCATTGACGCTACTCAGAGTAACGATAAGGTCCATGTGATCTTCGATTGCGAGTCGTGTCCAAGTACAAGTCAATCCCCTGATTCAACTTATACCAATGTTACGACCTCCCGCTTCCCAAGCGAATGATTGGCACAACCATATAAGAGTCGTCAACAAATAAGTCGTAATTGACGCTCAGTCACCCTAGTAAGGTCTAAGACTTATGGACTTTTTAATATCGGAGAATAATAGCTCACCGGTGCCCCTCTCTCATCCCATGAGAATCAGTGACTAAACTCACGATATATGGGATTTATTTATTTACCGTCTCACTGGATGCCTAGTAAGACTTAATAGGTAAATAAATAATATGCCTTTCAAACAATAAATAATAAATATAAATTCCATTCATAGTATAAGAATACATTATTCAAATACATAGCGAATAATACATCGATTATTAAATACATGCCCTATTCATTACATCCTCGAATGGCATTCCGAGGGTACATCTCTAACAGATATATCCGACCTTAGACAGGGGGAGCAAATTCATTCATGATATATCTTTGCATGTCATATAGATAACTGCACGTAGGCAGGGGAGCAAATATGTATCATATGTGATTAGGAAATATCATATGCTCTACTTTGTGATATGGAACACTTAGACATATGCGCTAGACTTACAAAATCGAATATGCTTACATGCTTCCAGTGCTTCATCAATTACATGTCATCATCAAAAAGAGGGAGAATGTTGACATTTTTGGTCGATGAGCGTTAAAAGAGTTTTGATGAACTATGTAATTGTAAAGAAGTTAGGTCTATAAATTAAGCAATTCGATTTGTGATCAATATTATGTATAAGTTCATGATAATATTCGACCATGCATTATATATGAGCTAAAATTGATTCAATTGTTGAATATTTGATTCACATGTGATTCTGTGATTATTTGGTGAAACTAGGTGATCGTTATAGACGGCCCATGTTGTAGGATATACCGTTCTGTGCTATATATGGAAATAATGCATGAGATATCCTACAGAGTTATAAAAGGAAAATATACTGTTTATATATGGAAAGTGATATATCCATTGATACTTTGTTTATTCCTGGATGAAATCGCGTAGAAAATCGTTTGCATGCATCCAACTGATTTAAATGTGAGAAATCAATTTGATATCTTTCTTACACTGATTCGAATATTATATTTTAGGAAAGATTTGATTTGATTGACTTTGTGGATGACGTGCTAGTATATGGTAAATATCCTTGAAATATGGATTAAGCCATGATATGATAATTCGGATAGAATATGCTTCATGTGCTAAACATGGTAAATATATTGATTTAATATTACGAGCTGTGTATGGAAAACGTGTTGATCTGTATATTACGGAACCACCGGTTGCGGTTACTAACCGTAATCGGCACCAACCATAACCGGCAAACGTAAAGTGCCGGTTATGGGGCAATTGGTCCATTCGACCAACCGCCAACCGCTGGTTAGGCAGTTAACCAGTTGTTAAGTTTTTTTAAAAAATAAAATTTAAAAGATTCAAATTTTGAATTTAACCGCCGTTGGGAAAAAAATAAAAATAAAAAACCCACCCCACACACCACTCTAATCACTTTCTATCTCTCAATCTCTCTCTCTCTCTAACCACACCACCACTGTCGGCGCCACCCACCTCCTGCCGCTGACGCCCACGCCACCACCACCAGCCACCCACCTCCCGTTGCCACCGCCCACTCACCTCTCGCCGACCGCCAGCCCCCACGCCACCACCACCGCCGGCCACCTCCCGTCCGGTCCCTCTGCCCACCACCACCACCACCCCACCACCACGGCCCGCCGCACCGCCACCACGCCACGTTCCACCGCCTCCCACCGCTGCACCACCCGTGGCACCGACCGCCGCCGCGCCGACCACCGCCGCACGGACCACCGCCTCCCACGCCGTGCTCGCACCGAGTGCCGCCTCGCCTATCGGCTTTCGTCTCGCCCCTTGGTATCTTTTTTTGCCATTTTCAGTTTTTTATCTAACCATAATATTCGTACCCGTGTGTAGAGTATTTTTATATGGATCGCGGTGGTGGCCGACGTGGTTCTCGTGCATGGAGAGCCAGCAGAGGAAAGCAAGTCGTTCGTAGTTCATCGTAAGATGACTACCAACAATACGACTTGAACGACTTGTTGGATCGCCGGCGTGCTCGGCGACCACATCAACAAGGACGCGTCCGAGTTCGAACCATCGCCGGGAGCAAGCTCGCATGCCGTGCAACATATGGAGGTGGAGGCGGAGGAGGAAGCGCCGATGCAAACCGGCGCCGCCCGGCGGCTACAGTCGGACATCTTCGCGGTATACTTCAAGAAGGTACATACTAGTATAGTTAACCAATTTAAAGCTATTTGTAACTACTGTGGTAGGGAGTATAATTTTAGAAAGGGGGTGGATATGGTTCAATGAATTCTCATCTCCGTTCGAAACACCCGACTAAGTTAGGTATAGAACAAAACCAAACTCAAATGTTCGGCGGAAGCGCAACGTCGTTGTTTCATTACAACGAAGACGTGCACGTCGGGAGCTTGCGAAGTTCGTAGTCGCGAAGCATCTACCATTTCGATTTGCCGATGATACGATCTACGAGCATTGGATCAAAACCGCATACAACCCACATGCGAAGAAAGTTTCGAGGAGCACGCTGACGCGGGATACTAGGAAGACAGTAATCGTGCTTAAGCACGACTTAGTAGCTTTATTAGGTAGTTTAGGAACTAACGTGTCGATTTGCTCCGCTATATGGAGCGATCATTGGCAACGTTCATCGTACATGGGTGTGACATGCCATTGGGTCGTTGATTCGTGGACGAAACAAAAGCGCTTGATCGCATATAGGGAGTTCGATGAAGCGCACACGGCGCAAAACATTGCGATCAAGCTTAGGACTATCTTATCGGAGTATAGGATAGTCAACAAAGTCTTTTCAGTATCGTTCGACAATGCGAGCGCAAACAACGCGAGCATAGTACGCTTGAAGGAGTATTGTCAACCATCAGTCGGAGGACGGTTTTTTCACGTGCGTTGTTTTTGCCACATACTTAACCTTTGTGTGCAAGACGCGCTAGTTAGTTTAAAGGAACAAGTGCAGCCTATACCTTACGGAATTACTTAGCTGATGCGCCACCCGTCTTTATGGAAGAAATGGAAGCATTTTTGCGCTAGAGAGGATGTTCCGGTTAATAAAACAAACATTTTCGTAAAAACATGGTACGAGTTACAAACTCGTATAATTAGAATACGAGTTACTTGTCCACGGTGGGCTAACATTGCATTGCAAGTGTAGAATACCACTTCTAATTGTACTTGATTTTATTAGTTGTCCTTGTAATTTGGGGCGTTTTGTATAGTAGTCCTTAGATTAGGACTAGTTTGATATTTATACCAAGCTTGTTTGGTATAAATACATGTAAAGAAATTGTGCTGAATAGAGAGAAAGTTTGCAAATTGATCTGAAAGGCTTGCAATTCAATTTCTAGAGAGAGAAACAACATTAACTTTCTCACTCTACTCGAATTCTCTCTATTGTTCTTCAAATGAGTTTTTCGATCGAATCTTATTGATTACCATTATCGTCGAACTACTTTGAATTTTTGCCTAAGATCTTAGAGTTGTTAATCGTAGGACCTAACAATTGCTATCAGAGCAGATTTGTTATGTTTTGAATAAAAAATTGTTAAAATTGGATCGAAAAATAATTTTCTGGATACTGTTCATCGAAGAACAGTTTGGCGCGAAATTTTTTTCGATCCAATAGCATAATTCTGTGCTTAATTGACTTGATTTGATGTTTCTGTGCTCAGTTAAGTGCTAAATGTTGATTTCAATCAAATTAAATCGATTCTGTGAGTTAGTGTTTGCGAAGAACATGAAGAACACGTTCTGATTTTACTCAAATTCAACATATTTTGCTTCATAACGTGTTTAATTGCTTGTTCGTGCGTAGTTAGTAATTGTTTGCGAGCAATTACCTGAAATTTCACTGTCTAATTCATTGTTTTTGCTTGAATCTGTGTTAATCGTATTCTGTGAATTTTTCTCGATCGTTCTAATTTTTCTCGCTAGGTTTACGATTGGATTAGTTTCTCGATCGAAAAACTTGGCGCGAGAATTTTTCTCGGTCAGAATACGAAGTCGGCGCTAGAATCTTCATCACTAGAAACGATTTTAGTTAGAATTATTTCTCGAGCTTTATTCAGCGAAAAACGTTTTTGAGAGAGACCAATTTTGACTTTGCATGCATAAAAACTATCTCTCGAAAAACGTTTTCGGTCAAACCTTTAACGTTTGACCAGGCAAAAATCATTTACACGCGAGAAACTTTTCTAGTCAACAGATTTATTTTGACTTGTCGAGAAACTTACTAACGTACTGTTTCTTTACGATCGAAATAAATTCACGATCAGGAAATTTTTCTCGACCGAACGATTTTGAGCAATTTATTTCGCTCGTAAAATATTTCGCTGACAAACTTTCTCGCACGAGAACAGTACACAGTATATTCTATTTCGAAGAAATTATTTTCAATCAAACTTTAAAGATTGAATCAAAAATAATTCTCGAACTAACTTTTCGAATCAAACGCTACTAACGAACTTTGTCACTTGTGAAGCACATTACATCATCTTCAAACCTTCAAAACACTTAACGAAGATCCTTCAACAACTCCACTACAATACCAAATGGATGCATACTCGCTCGGAAATGACAACCGTCCGCCGATTTTGCAACGAGGCGAATGTACCGTGTGGAGAAGCCGCTTCCTAAATTTCATCGCTCTAAAATATCAAGCTGAAAATCGACTGCAGTCTCTTGAAGAGGGACCGGCACAATTCTGGGTGCATGTACCCGGAGATGTAGCAGCTACTCCTCCAATTCCACCTTCTAGGCGACTAAAGGAGCCTAGGGAATACAATCTAGAGGAAAGGGCTCGAGCTAAGGCTGATCTAGTAGCCATGAATACCCTCATGCAGGGCATCCCCAATGACATATACAGACAGATTGCTAGCCTTTCATCGGCTAAAGGAATGTGGGATGAACTGCATAGGATGATGCAGAGGACGGAAGATGGCATAAAGGCCAAAAAGGCGAACATTTCCACTGCTTACAACTCCTTTAAAGCAAAGCCGAAGGAGAGTCTATACGAGATCTACCAAAGATACCTCACTCTTCTCAACGAGATGAGGAAGATAGAAATCACAAAGACCAATATGGAGACAAACATCAGATTCCTATCTTCTCTGCCCGCGGAATGGAAGAAAATATCCACTCAGATTCGACAAAATAAAGATCTAGAGGAGTTGGATGTCCATGCCGTGTTTGACAATCTCGCACAGCATGACGATGATATCAGCGAGATTCTCAAAGAGCAGAAAGGCAAACAGACCGAAGACACTGTTGCCTTAGTCTCGGAGAAGAGGAGCTCAAGATCAAGAAAGGAAAAGATCGTTTCAGAGTCGGAAGAAGAATCAGACTCCGACGTTGAGCCAAATTTGAAAGCTCTAGGAAAGCAGTTAGCTCTCATAGGACAAATGATGAGCAAGAAGTACTTCAAGAAGAAGTCTTCAACCTCAGCCAACAGACTTCGGACTACAAGCTCTAAAAACAAAGAACGTGCACTAGAGAGCTCGAAGTCAAGAACCGTGAGGAGGCTAACAAATGCTTCAATTGTGGCAAGCCAGGTCAGTTCGCTAGAGAGTGCACTCTTCCAAAGAAAAGAGATTCCAACTACTACTCCAGGAAGCTCCAATTGACGAAACAGAAGGAAGCTGGAGTAGCTCTCGTGGCCGAACAGGACCAATGGCTCGAGCACACGTCGAGTTCTGAAGAAGAGAATCTAGCTTTCATGGCCCGTCTCGACAATGAATCGGACGCCGAAACATCTAATCGTACGAACGACGACAACGCATCCACTTCGTCAAAAGAGGTAGTCTCTTCTTCGACATTATTGACCATGTTAGAATCATATCAAACACAATATGCTAACATGAAACGTGAGCAGAAAGGTATAAAGGAAGTAGAGAATAAACTTGAGAGATCTCAGGAGAAGATAGATAGTCTCGAATCAGAACTTAGGAGCTCTAGTGCGAAAATAGAAGACCTTACTAAGAGCCTACATTCTAGAGAGACTAGTCAACCTCAATTAGGACATCATAGTGAAAAGATTAAGGAATTAGAAGATAGGCTAACAAATAACTACAATTGTTTGGTTAGGAATCTCAACGAGAAAGCCACCTTACATTGTAGGATAACCGAAGCTACCTCTACGATCACTAACTTACAAGCTTAGTTAGAAATATCAAATGCTAAGGTTAGTGAGCTTAGTAAGGAACTAGATTCCTGTCAAGCCGCTAAACTAACGGTAGAAAATAATTATGCTCTCCTAACTGAGGAACGCAAGAAGTTATATGCAAAAATTAAAATATTAGATGATCTTCTTACGCGTAGGAGACATTCTGAGCAGACGATATTCTTAAACAAGCCCAAGGATATAGAGTTCTATAATCCAATAGAAGGCATAGGTTACACTAACCCACTTTACGGAAGAAAGAACTATATGATATTAAGAACATGGGTTTAGCTGCAACCTCTCTTATAAACAATACGGAATCGACATATGAAAATGCTTTCGATTCATCTATTAAACAAGCCTCACATGGGCCTGAGATCCCCTTTGACTACAATAAACTAAATGAAAGAGACAAAAATCGGAAACCATCTCTAACACCCGTTAGTGATTTAGTTCAAGTTCTACCTCCTGATTGTCAAACCCACTACGAGGAAGTCAAAAAGGTTAATTATCAAAATTCTCTCTACAAACCCCCTATCACAAAACAGATACATGAGTCACAGGCAAAATTAGATAAAGAACGAGAGAATTTCGAAGCTGAAAAGAAAAAGTTCTTTAAGGAGATGGAAAATCTCAAGGCTTCCTCATCCTCCCAACTACCTCTCGCGCTATTATAAAAAGCGTGAAAATCGAAAAATCGCCTTCTAAAGATAAAAAGAGCATTAATAATTCTATTAAAAGTGCTAAGACTTATTCTATTTCACCTGTGTCCACAGGAAGCGTAGGGCCAGCACTAAAAACGAAGGCGAGAGTGTCTAGTTCTAAGATAAAGAAGGAGCCAGTAGATTTAAATGTTTCTAAAAATCTCCTTCTGTTACAATAAAAGACACTCGTAGTAATAAAAGAGCCATTTCTACGTTCAAAATAATTGCTTCTACTTGTTCACTTCAGCCTATCACCTTTAGAAGCGACAATTTCGAAATAGGCTCTACCTCAAAAATTTCCATTAATCATTCTGAAACAAATGCCACAAGGAAGACCCGTAGGAAACAAAATCCAGCCATAAAGAAAGCTTATGGCGCTGTACATGCCTGTACTCACCTAAGGTATCCCGTAAAGATAGAGTCCCCCAAGCACCTTAGGAGATTATCGAAAGAAAAGATCTTTTCCTCGGTCAAACCTTCGAAAGCATTTGTACGTGCTGAAATTAACCTTCCCTGCAAGGTTCAACCCAAATGGGTTACTAAATCTCCGCCTAGGACGACAAAAGCCAAAAAGGCCAAGTCTTCTACAGAGGCAAAACCCAAACCCACTTGTCCAAAAGTGGAATGGGTTATTAAAACTCCTCCAAATAAAAATTTAGGAATCATATATGAACCCAACACTAAATCTACTAATCTGAGAGGACCCATGCTTAAGTGGGTACCTAAAGCTCTCTAATTTGTTTTTGCAGATCCATCATGTGTGGTACCTCGACTCTGGTTGCTCCACACACATGACTGGTAATCAAGAACTGCTGAGCAACTACAAAGACCGACCAAACGGCAAAGTCAGATTCGGAAACAATGACTCAGCTCCAATTCTTGGATTTGGAGATATCATTCTGGAGAATCTGAAAATAAAAGATGTCTCGTATGTCGAAGGCCTCCGCCATAACTTGTTCAGCGTAGGCAAGTTCTGTGACAAAGGGTTCCACATGGTCTTTCATGGTGACCGGTTCAGAATTTTGGATAGTCAGGACACAGAACTCCTTCAAGGACTTCGGAAATCCAATCTTTACACGATCAACCTGACGTCCGTGCGGCCCTCGACAGCTGTATGCCTTATCTCTCGGATTGATTTACTGAGGAACAGCCTATGGCATCAACGACTGTCTCATCTGAATATGAAAGCTATCCAACGTCTTTCTACGAAAAAGTTGGTTCATGGTCTTCCAACTATACTACTACAAATGGAGCATCAGTGGTCGGCATGTCAATTGGGAAAAATGAAGCGAGCATCTCATCACGTCAAGCAAATTGCATCTACTTCTCGACCATAGGAACTCGTACACATGGATCACCGTGGGCCGATGCAGACTCAGTGTATCAATGGAAGAAAGTATGTGCTAGTGATCGTTGATGACTACTCTCGCTACACGTGGACAAAGTTCCTCCGAACCAAAGATGAGACCGGTGACTTGATTATCAACTTTGTAAACACTACTCAAAATCTGCTGCAACAGACTATTCAAGTGATTCGAACAGACAACGGTACTGAGTTCAAGAACAACCACCTCAACGCGTTTTATCAGAAACTTGGAATAAGTCAACAATTTTCAGCCACCAAAACACCTCAACAAAATGGGGTCGTTGAAAGTAAAAACCGAACACTAATGGAAGCAGCTCGTACAATGCTGATCCATTCAGGACTTCCACACTTTCTATGGGCTGAAGCAGTCAACCGCTTGTTTTACCGAAAACAGGACGGTGGTTGACAAACGGTTCAACAAGACTCCGTACGAGATTGTGAATAATAGAGTGCCCAACATTTCATTTCTTAAAGTCTTCGGGTGCAAGTGCTTTGTGGCGAACGACAGAGAGCAACGTGCAAAGTTCGACCCTAAAGCATTCGAAGCAACTTTCGTCGGGTATTCTTCAACATCAAAAGCGTACCGAGTATACATCAAGTCCAACCAAATAATTAAGGAAAGCTATAATGTCACTTTCCACGAAGTGGCAGATATGGCTTCTGGTCAGTTCTGTCCAGGACCCGTGCCTAACCAGATGGCTCCTGCACAACTCAGTTCAGGACCCGTACTTAACCCATTGGTTTCTGAAGACAACATCTCAGAACCCATAATCACTGGTGTGTTGGCACAAAACCAACAGAAGATGGCAACAACTCCGAATTCAACGTCAGAAGAAGCAACGAGACTTGTATTGAACGATTTGGATTTTCTCTTCGAACCAGTATATCGGTCATGCACTACTACACCTACAGTGGATTCCCCACTCGACGAGACAGACGTACCAAGTTCTTCTCACATCTCTACCCCACCCGACTCAGAATTGCCACTGAATAACGAAGAACGTACAGTGGTCATCGAGGAAGTATTATCAGAGACGATCGATCCAAGTACAGTATTGGAACTTACTCAAAATGATCAATTGGAGACTATAGGAAATCTAGACCCACAGATGGCTGATGCATCGACTTCAGCCTTGCCTCATGAGCGCAAGTGGACTAAAGGTCACCCGGTTGATCAGATAATTGGCGATCCTTTGGATAGAGTGAGGACACATCGTCAACACAGTAAATTTAGCTGCTTCCTGAGCCAAAACGAGCCTACCAAGGTAGCAGACGTACTACGAAACCTTGGATAATTGCAATGCAAGAGGAAATAAACCAATTCGAACGTCTTCAATTGTGGACCTTGGTACCCCGTCCACATGGGAAAACAATACTCCGGAACTAAATGGGTATTCAAAAACAAGAAAAATGAAGATGGTGAAGTGATCTGGAACAAAGCAAAGCTAGTTGCGAAGGGATACAATCAACAGGAACGCATCGACTACGACAAGACATATGCTCCTGTTGCCCGAATCGAAGCTATCCGCCTTCTCCTGGCTTATGCGGCTCACAAAGACTTCAAAGTCTATTAGATGGATGTTAAGACCGCCTTTCTCAACGGCGTGTTAAAAGAAAAAGTCTACGTCGCTCAGCCGGAAGGCTTCGTTGATCAAGAACATACGGATCACGTCTATCGCTTGGATAAAGCATACTATGGACAAAAACAAGCCCCACGTGCTTGGTACGATGTCCCGAGTGAATTCCCCGTGAAGTCTGGATTCATACGAGGAACGATAGACACAACCCTCTTCATCAAATGGCAAGACAAAGATCTGATGGTCGTTCAAGTATACGTCGACGACATCATCTTCGGATCAACTAATCCACGGCTTTGCACGAAGTCCGGAGATCTAATGAAAAACAAGTTCGAGATGAGTCACATGGGAGAGATGTAGTTCTTTTTAGGACTACAAATCAAGCAACTCGAAGATGGGATTTTCATCAGTCAGACAAAATACATCAAGGATATTCTGAAGAAATTCCGTCAAGATCAGAGCAAGCCTCTCAGCACTCCTATGTCATCAAGCTGCAAGTTGGATGTCGATCCCTCTGGCAAGTCAGTCGACGTCACACTGTATCGCAGCATCATTGGATCTCTTCTCTACCTCACTTCGAGTCGGCCGGATATCATGTTAGCCACCTGCTTATGTGCCCGTTTTAAAGCCGATCCCAAAGAATCCCATATGCTTGCGGTTAAAAGGATCCTGCGTTACCTTAAGGGCACTTCTACCCTTGGACTATGGTATCCAAAAGGGTACGAACTTCAAACTTATTGGCTACACTGACGCTGATTATGCAGGTTGCCGAATGGACAGGAAAAGCACGTCCGGTGGCGCTCAATGGCGAAAAGATGGTCTGCTGGTCATCCAAAAAGCAGAATTGTGTGTCAACTTCGACGCCCGAAGCGAAATACGTGGCTGCCGCCAGTTGTTGCTCCCAGACGCTGTGGATGCGGAGACAGCTTCGTGACTATGGGTAATATTTAAATAATATACCCATATATAGTAATAGTCAAAGTGTCATCGCTATTACTTGCAATCCTGTTCATCAGTCACGCACAAAACACATAGATATAAGATATCGCTTTATCAAAGATCACGTAGAAAAAGGCACCATAGATATGTATTTTGTGAACACGGAATTTCAACTAGCCGACATTTTCACCAAGGCTTTGGATGAGAAACGATTCCAATTCCTTGTCGGAAAATTCGGCATGTCGAATCTTCCGTAATATGTGCATTACCTGATCTTCTGTGCTATCACATGCTCTATTCTATGTGATTTCCATGCTTATTTGTCTTTATCTTGCGTGATATCAAATATAAAAATATAATAAAAATATACAATATATATACCTATAATATAAAGGGGTATGACGAAATCCTTTAGGATGCTTTGATCTAAAGTCACTTAGAATTTTACCCCGACCCCGACATGCGATCGATTTAATTGCTTAATTTTGTCAGTCTAAGTCGCATTCTTGTGTCTAAAGGTCTTTAGGTTGCTCCACTAGACACAAAGCCACTATACATATGTAAGGATTCTATGTCATGACCCGTCGTCCGACCTCGTATTCCGTTCTAATCCTAAGTGCTTAATGGTGAGTTGTCGCGCAAAGGCATGAAATTTCGGATAAAATTTTTCATTTTTAAAAATGCGTGCGGAAGTCTCACATACAAGTCAAAAGAATGTTCTACAGTTTCCTGATCGTATCTCCACAAAATATAAGTGCGTGTGTGTGCAGCAAAAGCCTCATATGCGCCCGGCCTTCACAGGTCGTCATCCATACACACACTCCCACCTCAAAAGCAGCCGGAAGCTCCAAAAGAATGGCCTTGCACTATCGGTAGATCACGTACCGTGATCGTCGGTACCTACAACACGTAACGTAAGGATGAGCCACCGAGGCTCAGTAAGCAGAAAGTATGCATGTATGCACGTGTCCTAACGATTGACAATCCAGGCCGTCGTTTTCTAACGCTCCTACTCTTTTTCTTATACTCTTTTCATGACTCGTACTCTTTTCTTATACTCTTACGTCCTATGGGCCCTCGGCTTTCCATCCCACTATGCGCCATTTCATAGAGATCTCATGTGTGGAGGCTCACACACTAGAAGGTCGCCCGAAGGAGTCTTCCCTTACTCAGTGTGGCCTCCACGCGGACGCTTCTCACTGGTAGCCAACACCGAGGCCACTAACCGCGGAGGTCACCCGAAGGAATCTTCCCTCCCGATTAGTGCTTTACACACTAAGGTCACCTGAAGGAATCTTCCCTTACTTAGTGCGTGCCCCGGGCCGCATCCTCCAGGTTGCATCTCCCGCGTACGGGGTATTTTCCCCATGCCTCTTCTACAGGCCTTATGGCTTCATTCGCCATGGCTGCATAGGGGAGCCGTGACTCTTTAATGAGTCGACACAAACGCCAATATCGACGAGTATATATATATCGCACACTGGTGATCTTATGCACGCTCGTACCTCGCGTCTTATATGCTACGCATGTGTGCAAATGCTCATGCCATGCTCATAAAAATATACGGATCATGCTATCATGCATAAAATTATATCATGTCGTACGTACACATTCCACATAAAGTCACGTAAGCACGAAATCACATAATCATACGCAGGCAAGTTACGTGTCGTAGTTGGATTTCTACTTACCTTTCGTCCAAACGAAATTAGTGTGCTTCTTCGTCCGTCCCTAACGTTCGACCTTTTCAATAAAAATTGTTAAAGTATTAGTACCTTGTTTCCTTAGTTAACTTGTCGAAATAATTAATTTTCATTACACTACTCATTTGGACTTGTGTTAATTTCCTAGACTCCAATTCAATTGATTTGCCTTGTTAAGTTTCCTAAGTGACTTGATTCCATACCACGTTATGCTAAACCTAAGTTTCGACCCTTAAGAAATTCCTATCTTATAACATTTCAATCCTAAGCTCGGCGAAAGTCGTTTAATTTGTAGGGTTTCGCCCGATTTAATTTTGTCCAATTAAGGTTCCTAAATTCCTAGTTTCGGTCAACACCATTACACTAGAGGATCACTTTCGATCGAATTAGGGTTTCGCTCGATGTTGCATGATAGAGTGTGAGTTTCTTCGTGTTTCTACGTCGGCATGACCTCATCTTGGTTTCGATCGAAACCCTACATGGATAGAGGATCATTTCAAATCAATTTTTAGGGTTTCGATCGATTCCACTTTCGATCAACTCGAGTTTCGCCCGATTCTTCACACTTAGGGTTAGTTTCGCCGTGTCATGTCCTCATCATCTAGGTTTCGATCAAGACTTCTAATTGCTTAATTCCACCTAAGTTTCGATCGATACTCCCTTGTACTAAACCCTAATTAAATTGCTAGTTACCATGTGTTAGTTTCGCCCAAGGTCACTTTCGATGGTGGAAGTTCGCCGAAATTTTCTTTCGGTCGAAACCCTATTTTATTAGCTAATTTCGATCAATTCTAGGGTTTCGCTCGACTCCCTCTCCAAATGGGTTGGTGTTTCGCCGTGTCTTACTTCAGCAGTGACATCATTTAGGTTTGATCGAAACCATGCAAAGTGGTTAGCCACTTTCGATCAGTTGCATGGATTGGACTTGAGTTTCGATCGATACTCATGTATTAAAATGAGTTTCAATCGAAACTCATAACTTATGGAATTTACTATTCAAAATCAATTCAATTCGAAAGCTAATATTTATGAATCCCATCGCTCGAAACCCAAAATTAATCTTTCCACAAAACACATTCCTCACTTTCGATCGAAAGTGTTCATCCCGTCGAAATTGCTTTCTTCCCAAATTTCCAGTCGAAACTCATAAATTCCATCCCTTTCTGCTACCAAAATCGTTTATTGTACTATTCGATCACTAATTCATTCAACTAGAGACCTTAATAAAATTTCAAGCTTGACATTTAGGGTTTTCTCGTGTGTTCTTCAACTACCTTGCTTTTAATGTCATTAATGCACCTAACAGTACTTAGGATACGAAATAAAAAGTTCTAGGGGAGGTATTTCACTTACCAAACTCGAAATCCTAAGCAAGTTGGGCAATCCTTGGTTCGAACTATCTCTCGGCTCCTTCACTTGGAATTCTCGTTTGCTTGTCTAAGTGTGGTTGTGGAGTTTTGAGTTGTTAACTTAGATATTTTCTTTAAATAATATTATGGGGTCTTAGCTTAGGTGTGGGTTTTCCCTTGTTTTAAGGTAGCTTGTCTCCAATTTGTCATCTCTCATGATTTGGGCCCAATTGTTATGTTCTGGCCCATTAATGATTAAATTCCTAGCCCAACTATCTTTTGACTATCATTAGTCATTTTCTTTCATTATTTTAGGGAATTCCTATTAATGAACTATTAGTCACTGACACGTACTTACGCGTAATTCGCACATAATTTACGAGTACAAAATTCGTAACATCACATGAGCATATAACATATACAAAATTAACATGAAATCACATTGGTCACATACGAAATTTATTGGCCGACCTAATTTGTGGGGACTCGGGTCCTACATCCTCCCCTCTTAAGGAGGATTTCGCCCCCGAAATCAGCCCGTGTGGAACAATTCGGGGTAACAAATTCTCATTTCGTCCTCCCGTTCCCAGGTGGCTTCTTCCGTAGATTGGTTCCGCCACAATACTTTCACTAGAGGAATATCTTTATTCCTAAGTCTCTTGGTCTCGTACATCAATATCTCCACCGGAATCTCTTCGTAACTCAGATCCGGCTTCAATTGTTGATGTAGGGACTCGTTCCCTAGAACGTGATTCGGGTCGGCTAGATACTTTCGTAGGGTTGAGACGTGGAATACGTCATGCACTTGCGATAATGATGCTGGCAGCTCTAATCGATAGGCTACCTCACCAACCCTTTTTACGATTTTGAATGGCCCTATGTACCTAGGGCTCAGCTTCCCTTTCTTCCCGAATCTTTTCACGCCCTTCATTGGCTACCTTAACGAACACCATATCATCTTCTTCGAATTCCAGTGGTCGACGTCTTCGATCTGCGTAACTTTTCTGGCGACTCTGTGCCGTTCGCATTCTTTCTCGTATCGTAGAAACGGCTTCCGTCATTTCTCGTACTATATCGGGGCCTAACATTGCCCGTTCTCCGACCTCGTCCGAATGTACTGGGGACCTGCACCTACGCCCATATAGCGCTTCGTACGGGGCCATCCAATGGTGACGTGGTAGCTATTGTTGTACGAGAACTCGATCAGTGGGAGGTACTTACTCCAATTCTCTTTGAAATCGAGTACACACGCTCGGAGCATGTCCTCCAGTGTCTGAATTGTTCGCTTGGATTGACCGTCCGTCTGCGGATGGTAGGCGGTACTAAAAGATAGCTTCGTTCCCATCGCCTTTTGCAAGCTCGTCCAAAATTTCGACAGAAATCTGGAGTCGCGATCCGAAACTATCGACGATGGAACGCCGTGTAGTCGTACGATCTCCTGAATGTACAGCTCTGCGTATCGTTCCATGGAGAATGTCGTACTAATCGGTAGGAAATGGGCAGACTTGGTTAATCGATCGACGATCACCCAAATCGCGTCATGCCCTTTGGCGTTCTTCGGTAGCCCTACTACGAAATCCATGGTAATGTTATCCCATTTCCATTCCGGAATGGGTAACGATTGTAGAGTTCCCGTCGGCCTTTGATGCTAGGCTTTTATCTGCTGACACGTCAGGCATTGACTTACGAAAGTCGCGATGTCCTTTTTCATGCCTGGCCACCAGTAATTCTCATTTAAGCCTTTGTACATCTTCGTTGCTCCTGGATGTACAGAGTACGCTGTGGCATGTGCTTCCATCATTATCAGCCGTCGTAGTTCGGCATTGTCTGGTACGTACAATCGGTTCTTGAAGTACAGTTGTCCCTCTTCTCATATTATGAGGTCTCTTGTCGGTTGTTCCGGTTGCGCTCCTTTGAACTTCGTATAAAGCGCGTCTGCTTCATGCGCCGCCTTAATTTGTTCTAGCAGCGTCGGTTGCAAAGTTAAGGCTGCTAGTTGCGCCTCAACTTCGCCTAACCGTATGACTTCTACTTCCAGTAGTTGCAGTTCTGTACTCACTGCTTTTCGGCTTAAGGCATCGGCTACTACATTCGCCTTGCCTGGGTGGTAGTTGATTACGCAATCATAATCCTTGACTAACTCTAACCACCTCCTCTGCCTCATATTCAATTCCTTTTGGGTAAAGAAGTACTTGAGGCTCTTGTGTTCCGTGTATATCTCACACCGCTCTCCATAGAGGTAATGCCTCCAGATCTTGAGAGCAAAGACCACTGCCGCGAGCTCTAGGTCATGCATCGGGTAATTCTTCTCGTACTCCTTCAGTTGGCGAGAAGCGTATGCTACTACATTCCCGTTCTGCATTAGCACACATCCTAACCCGTTCTTCGACGCATCACTATACACGGTGAACCCTCCAGTTCCCGAAGGGATCGTGAGAACTGGGGCCGTCGTCAGTCGTTCCTTCAGCTCTTGGAAGCTTTGTTCACATTCTGCGGTCCATTGAAACTGTGTGTTCTGCCGCAGCCTCGTCAGTGTTGATGCTATCTTCGAGAAATCCTTGATGAACTTCCTGTAGTAACCCGCCAGACCGAGGAAACTCCGTACTTCCGTTACATTGGTCGGTCTGGGCCAATTGCTAATGGCTTCTATCTTGTTCGGGTCTACAGAAATCCCTTCTCCTGATACTATATGCCCCAAGAAGGCGACTTGGTCGAGCCAAAATTTGCACTTCTTGAACTTGGCGTACAGTTGCTTCACCCGTAGTATACCCAGAACTATCCCCTAGTGTTCTTCGTGCTCCTCCTTCGTCTTCGAGTAGATTAGTATGTCATCTATGAAGACGCTGACAAACCTATCTTGGTAGGGTTTGAACACCCGGTTCATTAAATCCATAAAAGCTGTGGGCGCATTAGTTAGCCCGAATGGCATCACTAGAAATTCATAATGGCCATAACGGGTACTAAAGGCCGTCTTCGGGACATCTTCCTTCCGAATCCTTAACTGGTGATAGCCCGACCTTAAGTCGATCTTGGAGAAAACCGTTGCGCCTTGTAGTTGATCGAACAGATCATCTCTCCTAGGGAGTGGGTACTTGTTCTTGATTGTTAACTTGTTCAACTCCCGATAATCAATGCATAATCGCATGGACCCTCCTTCTTCTTCACGAATAGCACCGGCGCTCCCCAGGGAGAGAAACTCGGCTGTATGAACTCCTTCTGCATGAGTTCGTCGAGTTGGTCCTTTAACTCCTTCATTTTCGTCGGTGCTAGCCGGTATGGGGTCTTAGATACTGGCGCCGCTCCAGGTACCAGATCTATGGCAAATTCTATTTCCCGCTCGGGTGGTAGTCCCCGTAATTCCTCGAGAAATACGTCGGGGAAGTCCTTAACTACAGGCACTTCCTCGAATTTCGGGGAGGCGTTCCCTTCCGACTTGATAGCGAACACCAGATAGGCTTCGCACCCTGATTTGATCAGTCGTTGGGCTTTTAACGCTGATATTCTAGAGATCATAGTCCCCTTGCTAGTTCCTACGAACTTGAGGGGTTCATTCCCGTCCGTATTGAGCGTGACTATCTTGCGGTGGCAGTCTATGACAGCTCCGTACTTCAATAGCCAATCGATTCCAAGGATAACCTCATAATCATTCGTAGGGATTATTATGAGGTCTATTGGTAGTTCCCTATCCCCGATTATTATTGGGCAATCCCGTAGGACGTGGTTTGTTTGGGTGGGATTCCCATTTTGAACTGTTACCCTAAACTCGCACTCAGCTCGGTGAGGCGTGACTCCTACTCTTGCGACGTACTTAGTAGACGCGAACGAGTGTGTCGCTCCTGAGTCGACTAGGATGCATGTAGGGGTTTCATAGGCGAGGAGGGTACCTGTTACCACGGCCGGGTTGTTTTCCGCTTCCTCGGAGGTTATGGTGAAAACCCTAGCCGGTACCCTTGGTGGTGCTGCCTGGTTTCCAACTTGACTTCCTGATCCGCCTTCCGGACATGCCCTTAGGTAGTGGCCCGTCTTGCCACATTTGAAGCACGTAGCGTTCTGGGAGTTGCAAACTCCCGTGTGCCTCCGTGAACATTTCGGGCATACGGGTAGATCTAGCTGGGATCTACCCTGGTTTGGGTTGAACGGCGGGGGTGGTCCAGGTCGGTTTTAAAAGTTCGGCTTCCCACCCTTGGCTACAAACTGCCGCTTTGGGTTGATTCCGCTCCCTTGCGGCCCTGCACGAACTTGCGCTTCGCTTCTTGGGTGCAAGCAATCCTAGCCTCAGCTTGCTCCGCCACTAGCGCTCTCTCAGCCACTTGTGCGTACGTGGCTCCTTGTATCCCGGCCATACTCACATCTCTGTACAGCTCGGGCTTCAACCTTTCCATGAACCGCTCAATCTTGAGCGCGTCCGTACTGACCATATGAGCAGCGAACCTCGAGAGCTGCTCGAACTTTTTGACGTACTCCGCCACTGTCATTGCCCCTTGGCGGAGGTCGATGGGATTCATAAATATTAGCTTTCGAATTGAATTGATTTTGGATAGTAAATTCCATAAGTTATGAGTTTCGACCGAAACTCATTTTAATACATGAGTATCGATCGAAACTCAAGTCCAATCCATGCAATTGATCGAAAATGGCTAACCACTTTGCATGGTTTCGATCAAACCTAAATGATGTCACTGCTGAAGTAAGACACGGCGAAACACCAACCCATTTGGAGAGGGAGTCGAGCGAAACCCTAGAATTGATCGAAATTAGCTAATAAAATAGGGTTTCGACCGAAAGAAAATTTCGGCGAACTTCCACCATCGAAAGTGACATTGGGCGAAACTAACACATGGTAACTAGCAATTTAAATTAGGGTTTAGTACAAGGGAGTATCGATCGAAACTTAGGTGGAATTAAGCAATTAGAAGTCTTGATCCAAACCTAGATGATGAGGACATGACACGGCGAAACTAACCCTGAGTGTGAAGAATCGGGCGAAACTCGAGTTGATCGAAAGTGGAATCGATCGAAACCCTAAAAATTGATTTGAAATGATCCTCTATCCATGTAGGGTTTCGATCGAAACCAAGATGAGGTCATGCCGACGTAGAAACACGAAGAAACTCACACTCTATCATGCAACATCGAGCGAAACACTAATTCGATCGAAAGTGATCCTCTAGTGTACATGGTGTTGACTGAAACTAGGAATTTAGGAACCTTAATTGGACAAAATTAAATCGGGCGAAACCCTACAAATTAAACAACTTTCGCCGAGCTTAGGATTGAAATGTTATAAGATAGGAATTTCTTAAGGGTCGAAACTTAGCTTTAGCATAACGTGGTATGGAATCAAGTCACTTACGAAACTTAACAAGGCAAATCAATTGAAATGGAGTCTAGGAAATTAATACAAGCCCAAATGAGTAGTGTAACGAAAATTAATTATTTCGACAAGTTAACTAAGGAAAACAAGGTACTAATACTTTAACAGTTTTTATTGAAAAGGTCGAACGTTAGGGACGGACGAAGAAGCACACTATCACATATACGACCACATATGTATCTGAAGGTCCAGGATACAAACTTCCAGCTCGATCTGAGCACCTTTCGATGCCCGGACGAGATCATTGTCTCTATCCTGCGAGGCCATCCCATCTGGCACGCATTGACGATCACCGCCTCTGTGCCAATGGTCTAGCTCCAGCAATTATGGGGATATATACAAGGAGTTGTAGCGAATGGAGCGTTCTCCTTCACAACAAGAATCGAGACACAACATATTCATATGGACAATCAACCGCAGCTCACCAAGTTAGCTCAGGTCCAGAGCAGCGGTATCCCTCACCCCTGGAAGACACTGTTCGAGATCATGAACAAGTGTCTATCACCCAAGCATGCTGGCTTCGAAAAGGGCAATGGCAATATACTGCGAATCTTTCACGGACTCGCTTCCCCCAGAAACTACGATTTTGCGCAGCTGATCTGGAATGATCTGGCTGACCAGATTCGGCTGAAGGAGAATCGAAGATCGAAGAACGTGCCCTATGCTCGATGGTTCAACGTGATCATTAGGGAGTTCATGGAGTTACACGTGGAGAATATCCCTCAGCTGCCTCCCGGAGGAAACTATCAGCCGCCAAGGCTAAAGTTCTTCCATAATCCACGGCTCACGGACTTGGACCAATCGTCGATGCCGATTTCACTCAACCTACTCTGGCTCGCCGACCCCGCGGGAGCTGAGTATCAGAGATTCTTCCGGGAACATCACCTCACCGAGGAGATGATAAGAGGGCCCCGGCAGATGTACATGTGAGCCCTCCCCAATCGGAACACCAACCAAGCCCTGACGACGCGATGATAGATGTTGTCGCTCAGGAGCTTCAGCAGGAGTCTCCTTTGGTCGAAGAGCCAATGCCCGAGGCTCCTGCACATGGATATCAAGTGAAAGTGCCCATACATGTAGGCATGCTCGAAGAAACCATTGAGGAGGTTCTTCAAACAGTAGCACAGCCCGAGGTCGAAATGGGGCAAAGCTCTCTTCCACTAGTGACGGATCAGACATTGGAGGACGTTGATCGTGACCCCACTCCTCACACAGCCACCCCATCTGACACGGAGTCTGATGAGGAAATAAGCCTGATAAGAAGGACTCCTAGGTGACTTAGCATTCAACTGGAGTCCCTCTTCCCGGCCGTCACCACCGCACCAGATACTACGCTGACCACATCTACAAGTGTTGCTGGCACTTCTTCGCTCAATCTTGAGCCGCAACCAAACCTCGTGGTGTCTGGTTCGCTGGCGCAACCTGAGCCTGCCATAACACTCATAGAGGTGAATCTTCAAGATTTGACTCGAGGATCGGGTGGAAGTCTCATACAGTCACAACCTCAAGTGACTGTGAGCCAACCCGAAGAGTTGGTGTCTACTCAAGGGTTGATAACAGGCGACATCAGTCGTCCTGGTCCATCCAAGGAGGCGTCCGCACCCTTTGTGACGAACGAGCAGTTCCAGGCCGCTCTCTCTGCCGCTATCTATGGAAGACAAAATCATGGAGAGAGTACTCCAAGCAATCGAGACATCACGAAGAGATATCGAGAAAGCACCTGTCTCCGAAGGCCCTTCGTCACAAACCATTCCCACACCTGCACAACCCACACCCACCGACCTTTTAGCCACTTCCTCCATCCTCATCAACCCATACACTATACCCATAACCGAGCTCCATAATATACTCCTCGCCCTCTTGATCGGTTTTTCCATCCGGTCACCGCAAGAAGAATCCCTTTATCGGCGATTGGTGGATCACCTTGAGCCACCGACTAACACTTGCCGAGGCCAAAGCTCCCACTCATGGCGCAGACATGACGATCCTGACGATCAGGACCATCATGAGGGGGAGAAGAGGCCAAGGACGTCTACAACTGGCCAAGGACAAGGCCCGGGCGCCACGCAGACAAGCGCTGGAGCTGGTGAAACCCAAACCCAAACACAAACCACACACACCACGCACCGCACTGCCACTCTACCACATATTGACCCACTAACCTTTAACCTACGGACTCCGCCCACACCGCCGATCTACTCAAGCCCCTTGCTTCCGGAAGAAGAAGCAAGTGCAGCAATGCTCGTGGCCCTAGCAGCTACCCAAGCTACTCCCTCAGTCGCTCCAGACCAACCGGGCCCCTCAGGACATGGCGTCAATCCACATGAAATCCTACATAAATACATTTTCGAAGGACAGTGGATGACCCATTCCATGCCCGAGGAGCATCAGTGACAACGGCTTCAGGACGTACGACACTTCTTACAACAAGCATCCGTGGACCTCGTAATCATAGACGAAGACGAACTTCAGGAAGGTGAAGACTACCAAAGAGACATCCCAAGGCTACCAGAGTTGATCGCACAACGAGCGGCTTTCCCCACCAGACAGATGCCAAGGACCGTTCGAATCGACACGCCGTGGGAGAACATCCGAATAGAGATATCTTTCCTCGAAAAAGTCCGTGAGAATATCTGGAGGTCACCGGACAGAATCAAGAAGTCGGATGAGTTTGAGCTAAGAGGGATCTCTCACTGGGATCAGCAGAAGATGATGACTTATCTATGGATGCCGACCCAACTAGGACCACATGTAAGGCTGGGGATTCCGAAGGAACGACTGAAGAGTCACTTCAAGGAACTCTCCCCGATATGCCAACTCCTCAGTGTCTACTGTGCAAAAGGAGGATTTCCAACACCTCACTACGTTATTGAGCGAGTGGACAGAACCCGAGAGGAACTAAGAGAGAGTGACCTTACGTATCTCCCTGCCGACGAGGTATACAACCTCTATCAGCTGTAGGTGGAGAAGTACAAAGGTTCTCAAGGCTTCGTCAAGAAAGAAGGCCTCGAAGGGCTCTACCGGTTCATGATGCGACAAGTCAAATACTTCGCCGCGCACGACCTTCAGATGGCTCTGGAGAGCGACATGAAGAAGGTCAACATGGCCGAACCACTCAACAAAGGACCTGAGATCGAAGGGCTTCCAAGCAATCATGTGCACATCAGCTCGGTCCTAGGCATCACCTACAACAATCCAATTGGCAAGAAGACTAGGATGATGCTGAAGACAGAGATTCATAAGTTTTGAAACAGAACGCTCAAGGTCGTCAGGAAAAACATCGAGCAGTGGTTGGAAGAAATCAACCGAGACACTATGCTGATGATCCACCGGTACGTGAGAGAACAGCCGCTCCTGATGGAATTGTTGGATGACATCGAGGAGCGCCTGAAGCTAAGGGAAACGGTTAGAGATTATGAGTATGCGCTGGGCTTGCGCAGATCGTACTACGCCCGACAAGTACGAACAGCGCGGAGACGCAATCAAGCACAAAGGGGGAGAATGTAGAATACCATTTCTAATTGTGCTTGATTTTATTAGTTGTCCTTGTAATTTGGGGCGTTTTGTATAGTAGTCCTTAGATTAGGACTAGTTTGATATTTATACCAAGCTTGTTTGGTGTAAATACATGTAAAGAAATTGTGCTGAATAGAGAGAAAGTTTGAAAATTGATCCGAAATGCTTGCAATTCAATTTCTAGAGAGAGAAACAACAGTAACTTTCTCACTCTACTCGAACTCTCTCTATAGTTCTTCAAATGAGTTTGCGATCGAATCTTATTGATTATCATTATCGTCGAATTACTTTGAATTCTTGCGTAGGATCTTAGAGTTGTTAATCGTATGACCTAACATCAAGTAACTCGTATTCTAATTATACGAGTTACTCTCTTTTCCTTTTTTTTGTATTTTAACATATTTTATATTTATTAATTATATAATCCATCAAATTATAAAATCATCATTATCTCATGTGATTTACATAATAAAAATCAATAAACACATCTAATTTATTGTTTGTTTCGCGAGGATTGCAATGATATGCGTATCTTATATTTTTCGAATTGGAAATATTTATTTTTATAAAGTTAGGAATTCTTATCGTCAAGGCAATATCAATCGAAAAGGGGTACACATTAAATATATATACAATGTCTTATCTTCTTTTTTTTTCCAAATTGTGGAGATGACGTGTTTCTCCATCTCCCTTAAAAAAGGGTATACAATAAATATATAGTTCAATCCATTATATGTATTTATATATTTCAATTGATATTGCCTTAACGGTAAGAATTCCTAACTTTATTAAAATAATTAAATATTTCCAATATTCGAAAAATATAGGAATGCATATCATTTTAATCGTCGCGAAACAAGCAATAAATTAGATGCGTTTATTGATTTTTATTATGTGAATCACAAAGACAACGATAATTTTATGATTTGGTGGATTAGATAATTAATAAATATAAAATACGTTGAAATACAAAAAGAAAAAGAAAAGAAAAGAGAGTAACTCGTATGATTATAATACGAGTTACTTGAAATGCCAGTCAGCCCACCGTGGAAGTAACTCGTATTCTAATTATACGTGTTAGTAACTCGTATTCTGTTTTTACAAAAATGTCTGTTTTATTAATGGTTTTCATTTGTTGTTTCATTTATGAATGATTGATTTTTTAATTATTTAATTAAAAAAGGGGTTAATTTAACTTCAGGCCCTATTGACATGTTTGGATTTGAGTTCAGGCCCCAATAAGTTTTGCTTTATGATTAAAGAAGGCCTAAAATGACGCAAGAAGACATATTTAACCCTGGCATATGCCAAATTTACGTCTGATACCTAAATGATCTGATAACAAGTTTCCAAAAAATTATAACAGTTTTGTGCTGAAAAAAAACACTTCCTTTCATTTGGATAACAACGGTCTTGTATTGAGTATCATATGTGGTCTATTTCATAACAAATGATGTCGCAGAAGTGACACATTATTTCAAACCAATACCGCTTCCTGCAACATCATTTGTTAATGTGCAATTGGAGGAAGTGGTATTGTTTTTGAATGATGTGTCACTTTTGCGACATCATTTGTTACTAAACAGACACAGTAGGTACTCAATACAAACTTTTATTATCCAAATGAAAGGAAGTGTTTTCTGTTAGCGCAAAACTGTTATAATTGTCATATATGGTTTAGGGTTTAAGGTTCAGTATTATTTTGGAACGATGTGTCACTTATGCGACATCATTTGTTACTAAATAGACACCTTATGGTACTCAATACAAGACTGTTTGTTACCCAAATGAAAGAAAGTATTTTTTTCAGCCCAAAACTGTTATAATTGTCATATAGGGTTTATGGTTTAGGGTTCGATATTGTTTTTGAATGATGTGATGATGTGTTACTTCTGCTACATCATTTGTTACTAAATATACACCATATGATATTCAATACAAGACTGCTTGTGATCCAAATGCAAGGATGTTTTTTTTTCAGCGCATAACTGTCATATGGTAATCATTAGCATTTCGATTACCCCGATCCTCTATTTTGAACCCTAAGAAGGGTTCAATGAACCATTCTTGAACCCTCCACCCGACCATTCCCCCTGTTTCCCTAAACAGAGAACTCATCATTATAGCGAGCAATGCTGCTATACTAGATTACCAATTTTCAATCTCGAAACGTTTAATAAGATCGAAACGCCAATGATTCGATCTTTTATAGGAGAACACTAATGGTCGTCGTGCCAAGTTTAGGGTTTTAGGGTGTAATACCACATGATGGGAAACAGAGTAACTTTGTTTAGTTAGTAAAGGATAATGTACTTTTTGTACCACTTTAGATAATCTAAGTAACGCTTCTATTTTATGTAGTAAAAAAAGTTCGATGCCAAAAATTATGGAAACAGATCTGCTACACAAAATACCACATCAATACTTATGAAAAACAAAACAAGGTGTTAACAATCGACTATGCTCGATCAGTGTGATAAATGGAGTTCAAATGTCCGATGTCATAAATATGTCTGTTAATAACATTTTACTGTCGATAAGTAACGTCTTATGCCGTTAAAGTAATACTTACGGTTTTTTGGTAACAAATCAGTATAACTGTGTAACATAAAACTGACGTCAAATACCCATGCAGAAATCACTATATTAAGGGTAATTGGTCAAAACATAGTTTTGGGTCCTTTTCGCTTAATTTTTCAAAAAAATAGGTCCTTTTCGCTTAATTTTTCAAAAAAATAGGTCCTTGATTACTAATTATAAATTCTGACAGGGCCTGACATAAAATTTCCCCTTAGAAAAGCCCTCCCGCTTTCTCTGTCTGTCTATTCTCTCTCTCCAAGTCTGTCAACATCAACAACGCATGAAAATGAGAAATTCAACCTTCCTTGCCTCTTTTCATCATTATAATATGGGTATATTATGGATCAGTCCTTAATGTTGGGGTGGGCGCGATTCATCGACGCCGGCCCCCGAAAAGCGCAACGTGGCGATAGCGGAAGCGTGTTTCGAACCGAGCGGCGTAAGGTGACGAATTTTCAATTTTTAATATGTAAATTCGACCTTACGTCCTTCGGCTTCTCCCGAGGACCTGAGATACTGCCCGAAGCCTCGCGAGACCACGGTTAATTCAAATTATCCATCGAATTTATTTCAAATTTATTTGAATTAATAATTTAGTTCCAAACTAATCGAACAAAGCGGCAGCCAGTCGTTTTCGATTATTTGGTGACCGAAATAATTTCCGATCAATACAAACTTTCCAGAATACACTTCCCAACGTTCGCCACGAGGGGTCTTTCAAATTACTTCGATGTCGTTTGTTATTGTTCGTAAAATCAATTCAGTGGTTCGAAATTATTAATTCGAGTAAAGCGGTAGCCTGCCGTCTTTCGACTATTTGATGATCGAAATGATTTTCGATCAATACCAAATTTTTCAGAATAATTCTACACTTCCAAGCATTTGCAACGTGGGGTCTTTTGAATTACTCCAATGCTTTTTGGTATTTATCATAAATCAAATCGTTAGTGTTCGAGGTATACCTTTGGTGAACGGAATTTCTTCTGTTGTCGCCTCGGATAGACGTAGCTTCACCTCGTTGGGATCCCGGGGCCTCCGGTCTATATTGTCACGCCGGTATGAACTTGAACAATCCTTTGAGACTGCTCCCGATGGCTAGATGCAGCTCCCTTCGGGTGTCGGGGTTCGTCGAACGATCCCGTGGCTTAACGTGGCTTGAGAAGTTCAAAACTTCAAATCAAATTCTTGATTCTCTCTAGTTTATTTTTAGTAAACAAATTATCAAGTCCCCCCTAACATTAAGCAACCCACGTTGTTTTATGCATGCTTAATAATTTATTTATTTATTTTTTATTTTTTTTCAATCAAATGAAAACAAGTGTCAAGTGTGACACTTGTTAATGACTCAAAGCATGAGTTATTTCTTCTACACATCCTAACGTGGATATGTAGATATTTCTATATAATTTTTTTTATTTTATGATAATTTCATTTTGGCCCTTGAGGTTTTTAAATTCTCAATTTAGTCCTCAATTTTAAATACTAAAATAATTAAATCCAATCTAATTATTTTAATTATAATTGAGCCCACTTAGTTAATTAATTAAGCACTAAAGACAATCTCAAGTCCTAATTATTTCCGTGACCGTCACTGGAATTTAACTAAGCCGTCGACACCTCGTATCAACTATGCCATAACCTCAACGAATCTCATCGTTAGGTTTCAGAGAAAAGCCCGCCGTTTTCGTTCGAGTTCATTACCATTTTTAAGCGCGACTCTCTAGGTCCGTCTCAACTGGCATGGGAGGAATCCACGGGTCCCAGTATTCGCCTAGCCAATACCGCGGTACCGGACAGATCCCAGTTGAGAACGAATTATGATCTAATCGAAATTCGGGCGAACTGACTATAGTGTATACATTTAAATACTTCGTACGCCTTTCGCTTGCGTCCCGGTTAGGTGAGAGCCTTGCAAATGTCAAACTCACTAACCTAACACTATGTTATAATCGAGACCGAACCGATTATTTAAACTCCACTCCGTATCTAATACAAGCAAGTTTTCCAAGCTTCGGCCGAAGGCTTTATAGTTGTCGCTCTCCGATTACCTCATATGACATTAACCTATACGAATATAGGCAGTGAATCCCGATAGCAGTCAAAGCCCGGCAATCACCTCCGTAAAGTCGGTTGCGTTTCGTCGCTGACCCGTGTCCCATTTATGAACACTTGCGAGCCTAGCCAACTAGCGACAAATCGAAATTGCGGAAGTAAATCTGTCAATGACCCTATCGGTCTGAGGCTGCTATAGTCATTCGTTCAATCATTGACAACATCCTAGCCATGTGATTGAAACAAATACGAGCCGAATGTCCGAATATGCGATCTCTCCAATCACCGATATCTCCACCATGACCAACAACCTCTCAGGTAATCGGTGACACTACCGATACTATGTGGTCGTCAATGGACAAGTCATATTCAGATATCTAGTCACCCACCTAGAATCCTAGACTTACGGACTTTTTATTTAATGCTGAGATTAAGGAACGTCCAGTGTCGCCTCTCTCGTCCCCACGAGAATCAGACGTCCAACTCAAACATTTGGGTGTTATTTATTTACCACAGTGCCGGATGCCAAGTAGACTTTAAATTCGATAAATAAATAATAATGTCTTTATTATAATGAGAATAATATTCATTAATTTATTTGACGGTATATACAATAAACCTGTCTATCAACCTATACATCATCGTGCGCGCTATACTATTCCTAGTTCTCGTATGGCATTCCGAGGGCACACTTCCTAACACTTAAAGCCTATTTTTCAACATGCTTTAGGCCCTTTAGTATTTTAATTTCGGCCCAAGGACCTACTTACTGAGAAACATTAGAAAGAAAGACCAACCAATACGAAATGACATTTATGTCCTTCATAGTTGCCCAAAATTAAACCCATTTGCCATCGTCTCTTCCGTTTGATTTTTGTTGCTTTTAGGATTATGAAACCGACTGAAATATCGTTGTTAAGGTGCAAATAAGATTGGAGGGACTTCGATTTCTCATGGGTAGTTATAATAAATGAGTAGTTTAATATTGTAAGACGAAATAATTATGAAATTTCACTTCGAGAAAACGAGATTATAAATGGACCAAATATCGATTTTAATGGCCGAGTAAGATGAAATTGAATGAATTCGATAATGGGTCTTAAGTGCGTTTAAGAAAAAAAAGTAGCGAAGAATTTTGATGCGACGTACTTATATTGAAGATTTTGTGAACAAGATAATTGGGTAGTCACACAACTTAAGTAACACATGTAACCACAATAGTAACAATATATAACGAATACAGTAACTTATTATTGAACAAAAGTAACAATTGTCCAGTAACAATTCTTTGTTACGAAAATCAGCAACGACTCTAATAAAAGGCTAAATTCGCAGAAATGTCGACGTTATTGACCGAATTATGTTAATTAGGTTATACCGAAATATTACAAACCAATTCGAAAATCTAGTGGTGGAATCTCAGCTTCAATTGTCGAAAATTGAGAAATAATCGATCCTAATCTCATTTTATTAAACTTTACCTGACTAACAAAATATTGAAAAGAAATATTAATTCTGTATTTCGCTAATCAGAAATCATCAACAGTTAGTAACTACACAGTTAATTCAGATCACAAATTTGTCAGTAAAAATAACAGATCTAGAAAATGATATTTTAACAATAAAATCACCTTTTATTGAAACATTTGCCTCAAAACGTGTTTAATTACTTGTTCGTGTGTGCTAAGTAACTGATTGCGAGTGAATACATGCAATTTCACGTTCTAATTTTGCGTTTTTGCTTGAATCAAAGTTAATTTGAGTTCTTCGACTGTTTGAGTGATTTTAACTTTTCGCGCTCAAGTTTTCGATCGAATTAAATTCTCGATCGAGAACTTTGTGCGAAATTTTTCTCGGTCAAGACTCTTAAATCAGCACTAAAGGCGTCGTCGCTAGAAACGATTTTAGAAGGAAAATTTCTCGAGCATTACTAAGTGAAAATTTTTCGACAAAATCAACTTTGAATTTTTCGCTCGCAAAACTTACTGTTGAAAAATTTTCTCCGTCAGACTTCTCAGTTTGACTAAGAGAAAATCTTTTGCGTACGAGAAACCTTTCCAGTCAAGGATTTTATTTTGACCAGGCGAGAAACTTATTAAATATATTGTTTCTCCGCGTTCGAAATAATTTCACGACTCAATAATTTTTCTCGACCGAAAGATTTTGAGCAATTTTTCTCGCTCGCAAAATTTTTCGCTGAGATACTTTCTCGCACGAGAACAGTAACAGCGACAACGTTTCTCGACTAATCAATTTTTGATCAAACTTTAAAGATTGAGTCAAAATTATTCTCGAAACTGCTCTAGAATCAAACGCTACTAACTAATCTGCTAATTGTGAAGCACATCACATCAGATCAAGATTTCAAAACAACAAAAAAAGATCCTTCATCAACTCAATTAAAAGAAAATGGATGCATATGCTCTAGGAAATGACAATCGACCTCCCATTCTCAAAAGGGGCGAATATACCGTATGGAGAAGTCGGTTCTTAAACTTCATCGAACTCAAAGATCAGGCTGAAACTTCATGAGGGACCAGAAATTTTTTATACATGTAAAAAAGGTGATGCATAAACAATCCTCAAATCGAACCCACTAGGCGAGTAAAACTACCGAGTGAGTATGATGCAGCAGAGAAAAGTAGAGCAAGGGTAGATCTCATTGCCAAAAACACACTTATGCAGGGCATCCCGAACGATATCTATAGACAGATAGATAGCATCCCAACAGCTAAAGGGATGTGGGATGAACTAGAGAGGATGATGCAAAGAACCAAAGTCGGTGCAAAAGCTAAGAAGGCTAACATACTTACAGCGTATGACTCCTTCAAGGTCAAAAGTGAGGAGAGCTTACACAATCTTTATCAGCGGTACCTCACTCTTCTCAACGAAATGAGAAAATTGATATAAAACAGACTAACTTGGAGATGAACATTCGGTTCCTGTCCGCACCGCCCACCGACTGGAGGAAGATCTCTACTCAACTCCGACAAAATAAGGACTTGGACGAGATGGATATTCATGCTGTTTTTGATAACCTCGCACAGCATGAAAAAGACATAGGCGAGTTCAAAAGGAGCAAAAGGGCAAACCGGCCGAGGACTCCATAGCCTTAGTTTTAGAGAAGAAAGTTCCCGCTCACGCAAGGAAAAACACGTAAAGCTCCCTAGCTCCTTAGAGGATGAAGATGCATCTAAATTCACAACTTCCCTCTGAGATTAAAGAATTTGGGAAACAACTGGCTTCAGTCGCAAGAATGATGACAAAGAAATACTTCAAGAATAACTCATCATCATCTGCCAATAGACTTCGAACCACTAGCTCGAAGAATAAAGAGAAGCCAACTGAGTCCTCAGAAGCCACAACTGCAAAGGACATACTAAAATGTTTTAATTGTGGTAAAACATGCCACTTTGCCAGGAAGTGCACCCTTCCAAAGAAGAAGGACACTAACTATTACTCCAGGAAGCTTCAACTGATCAGACAAAAGAAAGCTGGAGTAGCCCTAATGGCAGAACAGGACCACTGGCTAGAGGACTACTCAGATTCTGACGCCAACAATTTTGCCCTGATGGCACGCCTTGATGATGAAAAGGACGATGATACTTCCGCAGAGACACACGATGAGAAAGCATCCACGTCATCTCAGGAGGTAGAAACCTCTGACTGTACACATTCTGACCAGTTAGCTTAGTTAAGTTCTAAGTTTGCTAATATGGTAACTGAGCAGAAAGAGGAATAATAGTAGAGAAAAAGCTTCTTAGGTCTAAGAAAACAGTAGCAAGTCTCAAAGAACAAGTTAGGAGTTCTAGCCTCACTATAGACGAATTAACGAAGAACCTCCAAACATATGAGACTAAGTATACCTCATTAGATGAGCATAGTTCGGTAGTAAAAGAACTAGAAGACAGGCTAGACAATAATCCCAAATGTCTGCTAAGGAACTTAGACGAGAAGGGTCTGATTAAAAGTAGACTTGAATCGGCAACTAAGAGAATCACTAGTCTCGAAGAGGAATTAGCTAAGGCAAATTCTAAGATTAGTGAACTAGGAAAAAGCCTAGATACCTATCAAGCCGAAAAGAGCACCGCTCAAAATAACTATGCTGCCTTAGACAATGAACGTAAGAAGCTGGATTCAAAAATTAAAAAATTAGAAGATCTTATAGTAACAAAGGGACAAACTGAGCAGACTATCTTTCTGAATCAGCCCAAGAATTTAGAATTTTATGAGTATAAGTATGGCTTAGGTTTTGAAAACCCATGTCACTTTAAGAAAGTTAATTGCAAACAGCTTTATGATGTCAAGTACATGGGCTTAGGACTAACAAAATTGATGAACTTCACATGCGCCAAAGAAACAGATATCGAAGAGACAGCCAAGAAAAAAGCCAAACCTTGGGCTGAAATTCCCTTTTCTTACACTGAATTGAATCAACACTACAAAACTAGGGAACCTCCCAAGGGTTGGAGCCTTGATACAGTCGATCTTCTTGAAGATCATTCTACAAATAAGGAAGCTCAAACTCATTATTTTGAAAATTCTCCCTACATACCCCCTATTGTTAGGAAAATAGAGGGGTCAAGGGTTTCATTAAAAAAAAGAAATAGATGATTTTGAAGCTGAAAAGAAAAGATTCCTAAACGAGATGGAAAATCTCAAAGCTTCCTCCATCTCACGAACTTCTTCTCAAGCAATTCCCTCAAAGGATAAAATCATTTTGAAAAGCGTTAAGAAAGAAAAACTGCCTTCTAAAGATCAAAAACCAAAAATTAAAAAGATAAAAAATAGGACCTCTAACCTCGTTCTTACTACGTCTACAGGGAGCGTAGTACCTGAGCTAGAGGAGTCGAAGGCAAGAGTGTCTAGTATAGATATTAAGGAGACTCTAGACGTCAACGTAATGAATGTATCTCCTCCTTCTGTAAAAAGACTAAACACTCGTAGAAATAAAAGAGCCATTTCTACTCTCAAAGTAATTGCTTCTACATGCTCCTTAGAACCTACCACCTTTAGAAGCACTAATTACAAAATAGGCTCTTCCTCTACAAAAAACTAACCACCATTCTAAGACAAGTGCATCTAGGATGAACCGTAGGAAACAAGATCCAGCCATCAAGAAGGCTTACAGTGCAATTCATGCTTGTCCACACCTAAGGTATCCTGTAAAGATCAAATCTCCCAAACACCTTAAGAGGCTATCAAATGAAAAAATCTTTTCCTAGCTCAAGCCTACTAATGCATTTGTTCGTGCTGAAATTAATCTTCCCTGCAAGGTTCACCCTAATGGGGTTCCTAAATCTTCGCCCAAGAAAACAAAGCCAAAAGAGCCAAGTTTTCTACAAAGGGCAAACCCAAAGCAACTTCGAAGCTGACTTGGGTAGCTAAAACCGCAAACAGTGAAAATTTAGGAACTATATCTGAACTTAAATTTAAATATGATAATCCGAGAGCACCCATTTATAAGTGGGTACCTAAAGCTCTCTAAATTGGTTTTGCAGATCCATCATGTGTGGTACCTTGATTCTGGTTGCTCCACACACATGACGGGAAACCAAGAGCTGCTGAGCAACTATCTAGACCAACCAAAAGGAAAGTTAGATTCGGGAACAATAATTCCGCTCCGATTCTCGGCTTCAGAGACATAATTCTGGAAAATCTAACTATTAAGGATGTCTCACATGTTGAAGGTCTCCGCCATAACTTGTTCAGCATAGGCCAATTCTGTGATAAAGGATTCAAGGTGGTCTTCCATGCTGACCGGTGCAGAATATTGGACAGTCAGGACAAAGAACTCCTCCAAGGATTTCGGAAATCAAATCTGTATACGATAAATCTGACGTATGTGCGGACCTCAACTGCTGTACGAGTCATCTCTCAGTTCACAATTCAGAGGAACAGCCTATGGCATCAACATATGTCTCATCTCAATATGAAAGCTCTTCGACGATTATCAACAAAGAAGTTGGTTCACGGTCTACCAACTATTAAGGTGCAAAAAGGAGCATCAATGTTCGGCGTGTCAACTCGGTAAAATGAAGTGAGCTTCTCATTCTGTCAAGCCAGTAACATCTACTTCACGTCCTCTGTGGCCCTATGCAAACGGAGAGCATAAATGGACGCAAGTATGTGCTGGTTATGATTGACGATTACTCTCGCTACACATGGACAAAGTTTCTCCGAACAAAGGATGAGACAGCGGACTTGATAGTAACTTTCGTGAACTCGACTAATAATATACTGCAGCAGACTATGCAAATCATTCGAACAGATAATGGCATTGAGTTCAAAAACAACGGTGACTTTTATCAGAAACATGGGATAAGTCAGCAATTTTCAGCCGCAAAAACACCTCAACAAAACGGGGTTATTGAAAGGAAGAACAGAACTCTAGTGGAAGCCGCGCGAACGATGTTGATCCACTCCGGCCTCCCACACTTTCTTTGGGATGAAGCAATCAGTACTGCCTGTTTGACTCAGAACAGGACGGTAGTTCACAAGCGTTTCGACAAAACTCCGTACGAAATCATAAACAAGCGAGTACCCAATATCTCCTTCCTTAAGGTCTTCGTGTGTAAGTGCTTTATGGCGAATGACAGAGAACAACGTGCCAAGTTCGACCCTAAAGCATTCGAAGCCACCTTCGTCGGGTATTCTTCTACTTCCAAAGCATACAGAGTATACATCAAGTCCAATCGAACTATAAAGGAAAGCTACAATGTCACTTTCCACGAAGTGGCTGACATGGCTCCTGCTCATATCAGTTCAGAACCCGTACCTAACCAGATGGCTTCTGAATAAAACGATTCAGAACACGTACTTACTGGTGTGTTGGCACAAAACCAACAGAAAACGGCAACATCTCAGGATTCAACATCAGAAGAAACTATGAAATGTGCTTTAGAAGACTTGGATTCGCTCTTTGAGCAGATACATCGACCGAACGACACTACTACCACATCTGTCATGGAAACCACAAAAGACAATGTCGATATACCCAGTTCTTCAAATGTCCTCTCCTCACCCGATTCAGATTTACCTCAGAACGCTGAAGACCCAATCATAGAAGTTGAGGAAATATCATCAGAGTCGCTCAACTCAGGTGCCGCCACTGAATTACCTCAACTAGTTGATCAACCTCAGAACATTGGAGATCTTGCTCCACATTTGGACGATGCTTGCAGCTCGACCTTGCCTCATGAGCACAACTGGACTCGAGCACACCCAGTTGATCAAATAATTGGTGATCATTCGAGTCGAGTTAGGACTAGACATCAGAAAGGACTTTTCAGTTGCTTCTTAAGTCAATAAAGACGATAACAAAGCGGTCCAGAAATTCCTTAAGCACCTGGTTCATCAAATCCATGAAGGCAGTCGCGGTATTCGTTAACCTGAAAGGCATGACCGAGAATTCATTATTGTCGTACCTCGTGCCGAATGCGGTTTTGAGAACATCCGTCTCACGAATCTTCAACTGATGGTAACCGAAACGTAGGTCTATCTTTGAAAACACTGTCGCCCCTTGTAGTTGATCGAATAAATTATCAATTCCCGGCAACGGGTACTTATTCTTAATCGTGCTTTTATTGAGCTCACGATAATCGATGCATAGCCTCATCGACCCGTCTTTCTTCCTCACGAATAGTATTGGGGCTTCCCATGGCTAGAAACTAGCCTGAATAAAACCCTTCTGCAATAATTCTTCCAATTGCTCCTTCTTCGGTACTAATCGATACGGGGCTTTAGAAATCAGAGCGGCTCCAGGTACAAGATCAATCGCAAATTTGACTTTCCGATCTGGAGGTAATCTAGGGAGATCCTCGGGAAAAACATTGGGATATTCTTTGCTATCCGAACCTCCTCAAGTCTCAGCTGAGAATATTCCCCAGCCTTCACCGCAAAAGCCAAGAACGATTCGCAACCGTGTTTATGAATCGTTGAGCTTTCGAAGCAGAAATCCGAGGGATTTGGTTACTATTCGTCTTTCTTGAAAATTCAAACTCTCCCCCTCAGGTGTTTGAAATCTGACTACTTTCCTTGGGTAGTCGATAGCCCCGTGTTTCGAGAGCTAATCCATTACAAATATAATGTTGACATCCTTCATTAGGATTACTATTAAGTCTACATTCAATTCATACTCTCGATATTAACAGGACAATTTTCAATCACTAGATTTGTCTGAGTTGGATTTCCGTGTGGTAGAGAGACTATGTAATTGCATAAACAACAGTGGGATAGATTCCCGCCCTAGCCACAAAATTAGCCGACACAAACGAATGTGTGGCTCCAGAATCGATACGAATAGAAGATGATATGTGAAAGATATTCAACATACTAGTAACCACGGCCGAATTCGCCTCTGCCTCTTCATTCGTCAAGGTGAAAACACGTGCTGGCACTGGTGGAGGTTGGATCAGATTCTGCGACTGATTCTGCAGTAGAGGTTGACCTTCTGTACAATTCCACGTGGGGTGCTCGGTCTTTCCACACCGGAACCATTGAAAAACTTGCGCAGGTAACGCCAAAATGATTCTGCCTGCATTGTTGGCACCGGGGTGCTGAATTATATGGTCTGTTAGGAACGTTGGTCGGTCCATGATTAACATTTGGGCGCCAATTCTGCTGACCCGATCGGTTGCCTTTATTGTTCTGACCCTTTCCGAAAAGTTGATGCTTCTGACTCCCTCTTCCTTGCTGCCCTTCTCTTTTTCGGCTTGCTTTCTGGGCCTCCTTTACCACTCCTTCTGCCTGCTCAGCTATCAATGCGCGCTCCGTCACTTGGCGAATTCCAATTGTCGTACACCCGCCACACTCAGGTCTCGGTGAAATTCGAGTTTTAGCCCCTGGAGAATTCTCGTCACCTTCAACGTATTAGTCGCCACGAGATGAGCGGCAAAGCGGGATAATTCCTCAAATCTGCGGATATACTACGCAACTGGAATATGTCCTAGCTTCAAATTCATGAATTCAATTCGATGCTCCTGGTAGTGAGCTGTGAAGTACTTATCATGGAAGAGTTTTCTAAAGCGCTCCCAAGTCATAGTAGCAGGATCTTCCAATACCTTTAAAGTGTTCCACCAAAACGGCCATTTCCCTGAAGTAGGGAAACGGCACATAGCACCTACTCATTGTCCGGTACACGGCTATAGACAAAAAGATCTTCAGTTGTGCCGAGCCAATCCTCGGCCACCGCAGGGTTAACGGCCTCGGCTAAAGTAGGGGGATTAAGCTCACGAAACCTTTCTCCAATGATCTCCATGTTGGGAATCCCCGAGGGTCCCCAGACCCACCTATCTAAGATCGCTCGGTTACAAATACGAGAAAGTAATTACGTAAAGAAATAAGGGATCAGCCATGATACCTCGTCGAAACCTCTTGACGATGGCTAGCTTCGAATCCTTCGAATCTCCAAGGTGTAGTGCCCCTCTCTTAAGCCAAAAGCACCAGAACGGGACTCCTTTGCAAAAGATCGTCACGCCCGCACCTCACGAACGTCACAGCTGTTCTTGCATGTGCGGCTAGGCTAAGAACGAGCTGCTCCCCGAGAGAGAGAGAGAGTGGGAGAGAAAGTGATGAGAGGAGAAAACTCTTAGTTTTTCCTCTCTTGAACTCAAATTTCGAAAATTAGATTATTCTTTTCTTTAGGATCTCGAAAATCCTTACTTGTACCACTTAGGATTGGCCAAAAGTAGGTTGAGGTGGTAGGAGAAAATCCTCACACCTCCCCTTTTACCAAGTCTTCGTTTTACCAAGTAACGAATTCAAAATTCAACTTTAAATTTTAATTAATTAAATATCCAATATCTTAATTAAAATACAATATTTAGTATATTTTAAATACACAATATCCTATATAATTATATTTAATAATTTTCGAAATGTTATCTAATAAAATTCGAAATTGATATATATTATATATATCCACTATATATTATTTAATTCCAAATTAAATAATATTATTTCTCTAAGACAATAATAAAGATCTAAATCTAATTTAAATCATATACTAAATATTCAATATCCAGAATTTTATTCAAAAATATATCGTGAGTTGAAAAGTGTTAGGAATATGCCCTCGAATGCTATACGAGGATTAGATTGTATAGGGCATTAGATTATTTATCATTCGACCTTTTGTGTAATAAGATATTTTCGTGTGTTTAATGAAAGCAATCTTAGTTTGTTGGATATAAGAGTTCTTTACTTAGCATCCGGTAAAGCAATAAATGAACAAATCCAAATATGTCGAGTTGAGTCACTGTTCTCGACGGGTACGAGAGAGGAAGGCACCAGTGGACTCTTAACCTCGAATATTAGAAGTCCGTAAGCCTGAGGCTCCAGTTGGATGCTGGATAACCGATCACGGCTTGTTTGTCGATGTCCTATCGTGTGCTGATATCTCGCTTGGAAGCGGTGGTCATGACTTGTGATACGAATCAAAACAATGGATTGACTCGTTCATGGACACTGACTCACGGGTCGTACGGTCGAACATGGCTTAATTACTCAAAGAGTGTCAATGACCGACGACAAAACTATAGTAGTCTACGTGAACCTTAGACCGAAAGGGGCTTTGACGGAGTTGACTTCGAAGTCTTGACTGTCACTGGTTCCCCTCGACCCGATTTGCTGTTGCATGGGTCAGCGGGCCAGATGCGGTCTTGGTGACGATTTGTGATTGCCGAGCTTAAACCGCCGAGTACGGATTCACGGTCTCGCAAGTAATCGAGATAAGTGTCCTATGAGGACGACAACGGAAAATTACGAAATCATTGGACAGGGTATTGAACTAACTCATGTGAGACATGTAGGGTAGTTTGGTAATTTGCCTCGTCTCCGTTTTATCATAGAATAGTGAGTTGGACATTGACCATGGCTCTCACTTGATTGGGACACCGCTGAAGGGTTTATACGTAGCACTGTCATCTATAGTGAGGTTATGGGATAAAGACTGGGTCGAAATTCGCACTGGAATCGGGTTACGGTCCGGTACTGCGGGATTGGCTAGGTAACTACCGGACCCTTGGATTCCTCCCTTGCCAATTGAGTCGAACCTAGAGAGTCGGACTTAAAAAGAATCATCAACGTGTACTGATAAGGAGAGAAAGTGTTTGACCATCAACGTGTACTGATAAGGATCATCAACGTGTACTGGGCCACGCCTTAATGGGCTTCGGGCCATTTATTGGATCGAAGTTGCACTTCTTATAAAACAAACTTTCAGACTTGGACTTGACCAAGTGCTTAATGGGCTCGAGGATAAAATTGGATTTCACCTTAAGCTAATTTCAAAATATGCCTTTGAGGGTATTTTCGGAATTTGCATATTTGATATAAATAAATATGGAATAAAATATTTGGAATATTAAATTTCAAAAATAATTTAGGATTAAATTTCGAATTCCATACCATATTTAAATATACTTAGTTTGACTTGGTATTTAAGTTAGTTTTCTAATAATAGTAAGTTTCCTTAAGTTTGGATTTGAAATTCAAAAGAGATTAAGATTTGGCCAAAATCTCTCACACTTTAAGGACTAAGATATCGAATTCAAGCCTCTAGGCTAAGATTTTCGTGCTCCAAAGTAGAGAAAAAGAGGTGATTTTCGAAATCAACCAAAGGCACAAAACACACACCGAACGCACACACGTTTCTCCCACGCGACGGCTTAGTTCTCTCTAGCCATCTTCAGAGAATTGATTCCGTGGTACACTGCAAGGTCCGCGTGACGATCTAGTGCCATCCACCACCATCAACGAAGTCTTGAAGAAAAGGACGAGGAGCTACCACTCGCGTCAACTGGTAATTCTCTACGGGTTTGACCCGCCCTATTGCATGTCATGTGTTACTATTCTGATCCGAGCTACGAGGGCAATGGGGGAACCCGAAATATTTTTGTTCCGCACCATTCCCAGGGACGTGGCATCTCCCGGAGATACCGGGTAACCCAACAGCGGTATCAGAGCGGGCGCTCATGATCGGACCATAACGTGTTAAATTGAAACGAGGCATGTAGGAGATGATCGAAATGCCGATGCGGTTCAACCGTGTTGGGCTGCCCGATGCATCATTTGCCAACCCACGGCCATCAACTCGTGCGGTACGGACCGACGAGAAACCACGGACCGGACCGGGACCCGTGTGGCGGCAGGATTCGGGCAGCCGCACGTTGCGCACGGGTTGCGAGCGGTGCGGTGAGCTACAGCCGCGGGATCGGGCTGCTTCGAGCAGGCCTAATCCGTCTAGTACTCCGGACCCGGGCCAGCCATGGTGGCTTATGCACCGGCCTCGGGCAGGTCCGTCGCAAGGGGCGGCGGCACCGCAAAGATCGTCCGCGACTTTGGCCGCAGACTGCAACAGCGCTCGCGGTGCGCGCTGCGCAAGACAGCCGCAGCGACTCCGGCTAGGCCGGAACGCTGCGGCGGTGATCTCTCCCAGTGAGGCTCCGGCACGAAGGGGCTGAGGCGACGAAGAAGCCGCGGCAGTTTTCGCTGGATGAGCTGCGGCGTGTTGTCGCCGGCGGCGCGGCTGTTCCACCTCAGCTCGGGACTCCCCGCCGGTGGCCTTCTCGTCGTGGCTCTCCGACGTGTTTTGACGGCTGAGCAATTTGAGTCGCGGCAGCTGCGTTAGGTACAAAGACAAGAGATGAGTGGAGTCCCATATACTTCAGCTGTTGGGTAGCCTGATGTACGCGATGCTTTGCACACCACCAGACATAGCGTACGCTGTGGGCGTATTGAGTAGGTTTCAGGCTAATCCTGGTAAGGAACATTGGGCAGCAGTAAAGACAGTTCTGAAGTACCTTAGACGGACTAAGGGCTTGATACTGATTTATGGCCCAGGAGAATTGGAAGTAGATGGATATACAGATTTGGACTTCCAATTAGATGTGTATGACCGAAAGTCTACTTCGGGTTTTGTCTTTACGCTCAATGGTGGGGCAGTATCTTGGAAAAGTTCGAAGCAAAGCACGACTGCAGATTCCACCACTGAGGCAGAGTATATCGCAACTTCAGAAGCTGCCAAGGAGGGTGTTTGGATACGCAAGTTTCTGGAGGAACTACAGGTGGTACCTAGCATCGTGGATCGCCCACTGCCATTGTGGTGAGACAACAGCGGGGCTAGCACAAGCTAAGGAACCACGTGCTCACAGTAAATATAAACACATAGAGAGAAAATACCACGTGCTGCGTGGGTTTGTTGAAAATGGCTCAATAGCCATGCAAAAGATTGCCTCTGGAGAGAATGCAGCGGACCCGTTCACGAAGCCACTACCACAGGCAGTGCTCGATCGACACCTCAATAGAATGGGGTTAAGATATGATAACACGTGACATTAGTGCAAGTGGTAGATTGTTGAGGTACATGCCCTAGATGCAGTACGAGGACTGGGAGAACGAGGGCAATTTGCTAATGAGTAGTGTTTAGTGATGTAATTTGATTACTTCTATTAATGGAATGACTTTATTTATCATTAATTAATTATTGGATGAATAAATTAAAAGGCAAATTATTAATTAGTCTAAAGATTTCACCTTGCAGTCTGGGTGGATAAGACAAATTAATAAAACCCAAATATTGGCAGTTCAGTTACTGATTCTGTGGGGACAGAGAGGGGCATCAGTAAGCCGATAAATGTAATATTAAAATAGTCCACAAGTCTAAGTCTCCAGTAGGATGACTGGAATGACACGTACGACTTATTTGTCGATGAGTCCAGTATGGTTGTGCCAACCGTTCACTTGGGAAGTGGGAGCCCATGACAATGATATAAGATGAATCAGGGGATTATCTGTATTTGGACATTGACTCGTAATCGAACGATCACACGCTTGGATTGTCCTTGATCGAACGATTGATTGTAGTAGTATGCGTGAACCTTAGACCGAAAGGGTTAACTTGGGGTTGATCTTGAGGTCTTGACTTATCACTAGTTTGCTAGGCCTGTCTTGCCGGTGGCATGGGTCAGCGGCGAAATGCGGTCTTGACTTTTCGATGTGATTGCCGGTAGAACCGCGGAGCGGCATTTACGGTCTTCATTAAATTCGAGGTTAACGTCCTATGGCAAGTTTAATGTGCGGGAATTTATCCAAGTCTCTGGCCAGAGCATATAACTGACTCATGATAGTCGTGGAGTGCAGTTTCAGAACTTCCACCGACATAAACGACACAGAGTCAGGTTCTGTAAGTTTGACTATGCGTGACTTTCACTCGACCGGGACGTAAAGGGGGGTTTATACGTATGACGAAAATCTATCGTACTCAACTTGGGATCTGATCGGTACCACGGGGCTGGCTAGGTGAATACCGAACTCCTAGATACCTCCTGGGCCGGTTGAGACGAACCAAGAGAGTCGGGCTTAAAAAGGGCAACCGATGTCGTCATCAGAGAGAGACAAGGCTAGGTCCTAGATTGTGACATTAGGGTTTGGGGCTTGGCCGAAGCCTTGATCGGCCGAAATACTAAGTTTGACTAGTGAGGGGTAAAATGGTCTTTTCACCTCACGATATACTTTTGAAATAAAATATTTGATATTGAATATTTTGTATATGATTTAAATTAGATTTAGATCTTTATTATTTTCTTAGAGAAATAATATTAGATAATGTATATCGGATATATATATAAGTTTCGAATTTTTATTAGATAAAATTTCGAAAATTATTAAATATATTTATATTGGATATTATATATTAAAAATATACTAAATATGGTATTTTAATTATATAAGGTATTGGATATTTAATTAATTAAATATAAAGTTTGAATTTTGAAATCATTACTTGGTAAAACGAAGACTTGGTAAAAGGGGAGGTTTGAGGATTTTTCTCCATCCACCTTAACCTATTTTTGGCTAATCCTGAGAGGTATAAGAAGGATTTTCGAGAGCCAAAAGTTGGTGGAAGCTAAATTTTGAAATACAAGCAAAAGAGAGTAAAACCTAAGAGTTTTCTCCTCTCACCACTTTCTCTCTCGCACTCTCTCTCGGGGGCAGCAAGCAGTTCATTCTTGGCCTAGCCGCACATGCAAGAACAGCTGCGACGTTAGTAAGGTGTCGGTGTGACGATCTTGCGCAAAGAAGGCGTCCCGTTCGTGTGCTTTTGGCGTAGGAGAGGGGCACTACGCCTCGGGGATTCGAAGGATTCGAAGCTAGCCATCATTAAGAGATTTCAACAAGGTATCATGTCTGATCTCTTATCTCTTTACGTCAATAGGTTCTCGTGTTTGTAGCCGAGCGATCTTGGATAGGTGGGAAACCCCTTAAGATTTTAAAATTCCGCCGTTCTAGGAATGTGGGTCCAGGGACCCTCGGGGATTCCCAACAGTGGTATCAGAGCAATAGGCTCGGTTAAAGTCACGGGACTATGACAAACGGCCACGAATAACCCGAAGCCTTAGTCGTGCGCATGGCGCAGACGGCGCACGGGTAGCCCGCGCGCGGGGCGAGCGGGGCTGCGTCAACTCGCATGCAAAGCGCGACTCAGGGCGGGCTGCACGCAGCTTGTGGCTACTCCTAGCCGTGCGCATGGTGTGCCCGACACACGGGCAGCCGGCGCGCAAGGCACGCGGGGTGCGCGACTCAAGACGGGCTGGCCACGGGCGTACCGCGGCGCATAGGGCTGACCGCACGCGGGGCATGCGGCACAAGAGGCACGGGCTGCACACATGGGTGCACGCAGCGCTCGGAAGCCGCGCGTGGATGCGCGGAAAGTAGGTATGACTGTGCGCGAGTGTGCGAGCTGTGCTAGGCTAAGAGCGCACGCGGATTGGGGCTGGTTGCATGGTGCGCGCAGCACGAAGCTGGCTGCTCGCATGGCGCGAGCGTCCTCGACACAGGCCCGATGGGCTTGGTCTAGCCCATCCTACGACTCGATATACATTGGGCTAGGCCCGACCATTTAAAAGCCAAAATTCGATTTCGGCTCTAAATGTGTTTAATTCTCGTGATGCATGTTATTTGAATAACGTGGTGATTGATTGGGGATTAGGTTCTGGTTTTTACCGGGTGATATGTTAAGGGTGATGGGACCTTGTCCTTTACAGTTTTTATTAGATAAGACGGACGGTATTATTAGGGATAGATTCCCCGTCTTAGGCTACTGTAGTTATGTTATGACGGCCGTACGAGTGTCGATCGAGAGGAACCCGAACGGACGAGCTGGTAGCCGAGGCGTCCGTTCGAGCAAAGCCCGAAGAAGTAGAGTCTTGTTGTCTTGTACAATTAGGATAGAACTAGAAATATTCCCGATCTTTCACATTTACTTTAATAGGTTGAAACTAGGTTTACCATTAAAGTCCATTATCTGCGTGTTGGTTTCGAACGTGATAATGTGCATAATGTGCTCGTGGTAAAACTGTGAGGATTCTCCTGAGGTTAGACCTTTAATATCAAGTGAGTAAAGGGGCTAGGCTCCTGTCTTCTATCAAGTCCAAAAATGTTACGACTTAGGGGTACGGTTGCGGTTGACCGAGTTACGGCGCCAAAACCCTCGCCTTTGCGTGAACGGGTTTGGATGCAATTATGAATTGCCGCTCACCGACCACTCTTCACCCTCTAATAAAGAGTTATCCTACGGGGGATGAAGTTCACGAAAAAGTGGAAGGTGAGCATGACGTTGATAGGTTTCACTTGGACAGTCATTCCCAATATGATCCGAGTTACGGCTGAGGGACCCTGGCTGAGATGAAGACGTTGAATCTTCTGTGTGACAGAAACGTGTGGGGCACGACCTCGGCTAACCAAACGAGCCAATAAGCTGTTAAGTTGAGGCTAGTTTGTAGTAGCGCGGGGAACTCAACGCCACTACGAAACCACTCAACAAGGTTTCCGAAATGCCTAGCGGGAGAAAGGGTTTCGAGAAAAATAGTGAAGTCAGACAAAATTTAAAGTCCTAATTTAGTCTGATTAAACACTACAAATCCTAACTATCTGTTTACTTTCTGCACTTTATTTTCTTCTCTATTAGTTACGATGACAAACCCATTAATTACACTCTTGGAGAAACATTGTTTGGAGGGACCAAATTATGTAGACTGGCTCAGAAATTTGAGGATCGTCCTCAAATTAGCAAAATTGGATTATGTCTTGGACATTAAGGAGCCAAAATTGCCCACAACTGAATCCACTAATGAGGAAATTGTACTCCACGATAAGTGGGTTGAAGATTCAGCGAAGGTGCACGTCTACATGGTTGTTGCGACTTCTACATCCAACGGATCGAAGAATAAGTCGAACAAGCTAGGCGTGACCAAAGGTAGAGTCGACAAGAAGACGAAGACCACCAAGGTCGAAAGGTCGGGCGCAAAGCCCACGGATAAGTGCCTCCTTTGCCAGCAGCTGGGCCATTGGAAGCGTGAATGTTCGAAGCTGGAGGCGTCTGATGCCTCAAGAAAACAATTAGGTTTTGAAGCTAATTTTTCTGTGTATTCTACTTCGTGGATACTTGACTCAGGGGCTAGTTCCCACATTTGTGTTTTGAACCAAGGTCTAGAACGAAGTAGGAAGCTTTGAGCCGGCGAGGTCTTGACAAAAGTTCGAAGCTCTTGAAATGTGCAAAAAGTATAAAGCATTAGTGGAGAAGCAAACTGGCAAGTTTATTAAAGCCGTTCGGTCAGATCGAGGCGGTGAATATATCAGCCTTGAGTTTGATGCATTTCTTAGAGAAATTGCATCATCATACAGTTTTCCCCGCCAGGCACGCCGCAATTGAATGGCGTGGCCGAACGGAGAAACCGAACGCTTTTAGATATGGTTCGGTCGATGATGAGTTATACAGATCTCCCCCATTTCGTTGTGGGGATATGCCTTAGAAACAGCGTAGAGTATCAATTTTAATTGTGCTTGATTTCATTAGTTGTCATTGTATTTTGTGGCTTTTCTTATATTTGTTCTTAGATTTGGACTACTTAGATATTTATACCAAGTGTGTTTGGTATAAATACTTTGTAATCAATCGCAATCAATAGAGAAAGTTTTGGAAATTGATCCGAAATGCTTGCAATTCAATTTCTAGAGAGAGAAACAATAGTAACTTTCTCACACTACTCGAATTCTCTCTCTTGTTCTTTATTTGAGTTTTTCGATCGAATCTCAATGTCAATCATTATCATCGAATTACTTAGAATTCATGCCTAGGATCATAGAGTTGTTAATCGTAGGACCTAACAATTGGCATCAGAGCAGATTCGTTCTGTTTTGAATCGAAATTATTAGAATTGGATTGAAAGTCATTTTCTGATTACTGTTCATCGAAGAACAGTTTGGCGCGGAAAATTATTTTCGATCCAATAGCTTAATTCTGTGCTTAATTGACTTTAATTTGATGTTTCTGTGCTCGTTTAAGTGTTAAATGTTGATAGCGATCAGATTTGTAGCTGTTTGAACTCCGTTTTAAGGATTAAATTGATTCTGTGATTTACTTTTTGCGAAGAACATGAAGAACACGCTCTGATTTTGATCAATTTCGACATATTTTGCTTCATAACTTGTTTAATTGCTTGTTCGTGCGTAGTTAGTAAATGATTGCGAGCAATTACCTGAAATTTCATTGTCTAATTCCTTGTTTTTGCTTGAATCTGTGTTAATCGTATTCTCTGATTTTTCTCGATCGTTCTAATTTCTCTCACTAGGTTTACGATTGGATTAATTTCTCGATCGAAAAACTTGGCGCGAGAACTTTTCTCGGTCAGAATACGAAGTCAGCGCTAGAATCGTCAACACTAGAAACGATTTTAATTAAAAATATTTCTCGAGCATTATTCAGCGAAAATCTTTTTCGAGGAAGACCAATTTTGACCTTGCACGCGTACTCTTTCTCTCAAACATTTTATTTAAAGTTTGACCAAGCTAAAAATCATTTACACGCGAGAAACTTTTCTAGTCAACAGATTTATTTTGACTTGTCGAGAAACTTACTAACGTACTGTTTCTCTACGATCAAAATAAATTCACGATCAGGAAATTTTTCTCGACCGAACGATTTTGGGCAATTCATTTCGCTCGAAAAATATTTCGCTGACAGACTTTCTCGCACGAGAACAGCACACATTATATTCTATTTCGACGAAATTATTTTCGATCAACTTTAAAGATTAAATCGAAAACAATTCGCGAACTATTTTTCGAATCAAACGCTACTAACGAACTTTGTCACTTGTGAAGCACATGACATCATCTTCAAACGTTCAAAACACTTAACGAAGATCCTTCAACAACTCAACACACAAAATGGATGCATATTGTCTCAGAAATGACAACCGTTTGCCGATTTTGCAACGAGGCGAATATACCGTTTGGAGAAGCCGCTTCCTCAATTTCATCGCTTTGAACAAGCTGAAAATCGACTGCAGTCTCTTGAAGAGGGACCGGCAAAATTCTGGGTCCATGTACACGGTGATGAAACAGCTACTCCTCCAATTCCACCTTCTAGGTGACTAAAGGAGCATAGGAAATACTCTATAGAGGAAAGGGCTCGAGCAAAGGCTGATCTAGTAGCCATGAATACCCTCATGCAGGGCATCCCCAACGACATATATAGACAGATTGATAGCCTTTCATCGGCTAAAGTAATGTGGGATGAACTGCATAAGATGACGCAGAGGACGGAAGTTGCCATAAAGGCCAAAAAGGTGAACATTCTCACTGCTTACGACTCCTTCAAAGCAAAGCCGGAGGAGAGTCTATATGAGATCTACCAAAGATACCTCACTCTTCTCAACGAGATGAGGAAGATAGAAATCACGAAGACCAATATGGAGACAAACATCAGATTTCTCTCTTCTATGCCCGTAGAATGGAAGAAAATCTCCACTCAAATTCGACAGAATAAAGATCTAGAGGAGTTGGATATCCATGCCGTGTTTGACAATCTCGCACAGCATGAGGATGATATAAGCGAGATTCACAAGGAGTAGAAGGGCAAACAGATCGATGACACTGTTGCCTTAGTCTCGGAGAAGAGGAGCTCAAAATCAAGAAAAGAAAAGATCGTTAGGCCTCCTTCTCCTTCAGAGTCAGAAGAAGAGTCGGACTCCGACATTGAGCCAAACATGAAAGCTCTAGGAATGCAGTTGGCTCAAATTGGAAAAATGATGAGTAAGAAGTACTTCAAAAAGAAGTCTTCAACCTTAGCCAACAGATTTCGGACTACAAGCTCTAAAAACAAAGAACGTGCACCAGAGAGCTCCGAAGTCAAGAACCAAAAAGACGCTAACAAATGCTTCAACTGTGGCAAGCCAGGTCACTTTACCAGAGAGTTCACTCTTCCAAAGAAGAGAGATGCCAACTACTACTCCAGGAAGCTCCAATTGACTAAACAGAAGGAAGTTGGAGTAGCTCTCATGGCCAAACAAGACCAATGGCTCGAGGACACGTCGAGTTCTGAAGAAGAGAATTTAGCCCTCATGGCCCGTCTCGACAATGAATCGGAAGCCGGACGAAGGCAACACATCCACCTCGTCAAAAGAGGTAGTCTCTTCTTCCACATTATTGACCATGTTAGAATCGTATAAAATATAATACGCTAACATGAAACATGAGCAGAAATGTATAAAGGAAGTAGAAGACAAATTGTCTACGTCTAAATAGAAGATCACTAGTCTCGAATCTGAACTTAGAAGTTCCCATACGAAGATAGAGGAACTCACTAAGAGCTTACATTCTAGGGAGACTAGTTCATCTAAGACAGAGCGGTATAGTGTGAAGATTAAAGAATTGGAGGATAGGCTAGCAAATAACTACAATTGTTTGGTTAGGAATCACAACGAGAAAGCGACCCGCAATTGTAGGATAACCGAAGTTACCACTACGATTACTAGCCCAATTAGAAGAATCAAATGCAAAAGTTCGTAAACTTGGTGTAGAATTAGATGCCTCTCAAGTCTCCAAAATTACAATAGAAAATAACTATGCTCTTTTAGAGGAAGAACGAAAGAAGTTATATACTAAGGTTAAAAAGTTAGAAGATCTTCTTGTTAGAAGGGGACAGACTGAACAGACAATATTTTTAAATCAACCCATGGACTTAGAATTTTATGATTATAAATTTGGCTTGAGAACCCACGGTGTTTGTCAAAAGTTGATTGTAAGCAACTTTACGACATTCAATACATGGGTTTAGGATTATCATATCTTATGGTTTTTACTAATGCTAAAGAAATAGACGCTTTAGAAGAAACCAAAAGAAAAGCCAAGACTAGGGTTGAAATTCCCTTCTCCTACACCGAATTGAATCAAAGCTACAACATTAGGGAACTTCCCAAAGGTTGGAGTCTTGAGTCAATTAAACTACCCGAAGATCTTTCTATTAAAGAAGAAGCACAAAATCATCATTCTGAAAATTCTCTCTATATGCCACCTATTGTTAGGAAAATAGAGGAGTTAAGAGGCTCATTAGAAATAGAACGAGAGAATTTTGAAGCTGAAAAGAAAAAGATCCTAGAAGAGATTGAGAATCTCAAAGCTTCTTCAACATCCCAAGTTATTTCCCACGCTATGGCAAAAAGCGTGAAAATTGAAAAAGCGCCTCCAGTAGATCATAAACGTATTATTAGAAGTGCTAAGCCTAACACTATTTTACCTACGTCTACAGGGAGCGTAGGGCCAGCACTAGATACGAAGGCGTGGGTGTCTAGAATAAAAATAGAGAATGAGTCAATAAATTTGAATGTTTCCAATATCGTTTCTCCTTCTGCAAAAATAAAAGACACTCGGAAAAATAAAAGAGCCATTTCCTCGTTTCAAATAATTGCTTCTACACACTTCCTCAAACCAATCACATTTAGAAGCACTAATTTCGAAATAGGCTCAACATCGAAAACAAAAATTAATAATTCTAAGACAAATGCATCTAGGATGACAAGTAGGAAACAAGATCCAGCCATAAAGAAAGCATATAGTGCTATACATGCTTGTTCTCACCTAAGGTATCACGTTAAGATTGAATCCCCCAATCACCTTAGGAGACTATCCAATGAAAAGATCTTTTCCTCATCAAGCATACTTGTGCATTTGCTCGTGCTGAAATTCAACCTCCCTGCCAGGTTCAACCCACTTGGGTTCCTAAAACAACTCCTAAGAAGACAAAAGCCATAAGGCTAAGTCTCCTAAAGCAAAACCCAAAGTTACTTCCTCGAAGGCAACTTGGGTCGCTAAAGTTCCTATCGATAATAACTTAGGAACCATATCTGAACCAAAATCTAAATCTGCTAATCGGACCCATTTTTACGTGGGTACCTAGCTCTCTAAATTGTTTTTGCAGATCCATCATGTGTGGTACCTTGACTCTGGTTGCTCCACACACATGACGGGAAATCAAGAGCTGCTGAGCAACTATCAAGACCGACTGAATGGAAAAGTTAGGTTTGGAAATAACGATTCAGCCCCGATTCTAGGACTTGAGGATATCATTATGGAGAATCTGACTATAAAAGATATCTCCTACGTCGAAGGCCTCCGCCATAACTTGTTCAGCATAGGCCAGTTCTGTGACAAAGGGTTCCAGGTTGTCTTTCATGCTGACCGGTGCAGAATTTTGGATAGTCAGGACACATAACTCCTTCAAGGACTTCGGAAATCAAATCTATACACGATGAACCTGACGTCCATGCGGCCCTCGACAGCTGTTTGCCTCATTTCTCAGACTCTAATTCAGAGGAACATCTTATGGCATCAATGCATGTCTCATCTCAACATCAAAGCTCTTCAACATCTCTCAACGAAAAAGTTGGTTCACGGTCTTCCAACTATAACTTTACAAAAAGAGCATCAATGTTCGGCGTGCCAATTAGGAAAAATGAAGCGAGCATCGCATCATATCAAACAAGTGGCCTCTACTTCACGTCCTCTGGAACTGCTACATATGGACCTCTGTGGACCAATGAAGACACAGAGCATAAATGGACGCAAGTATCTGCTGGTCATAGTCGATGACTACTCTCGCTACACATGGACAAGGTTCCTCCGAACAAAAGATGAGACAGAGGACTTGATCGTCAATTTCGTGAATTATATTCAAAATTTGCTGCAACAGACTGTCCAAGTTATTCGAACGGACAACGGCACTGAGTTCAAGAACAAATTTCTCAGTGATTTTTATCACAAACATGGAATAAGTCAACAATTATCAGCCGCCAATACTCCTCAACAGAATGGAGTAGTCGAACGAAAGAACAGAACTTTAGTGGAAGCAGCAGTTAATTCACTCAGGCCTTCCACATTTCCTATGGGCTGAAGCAGTAAATCCGCATGTTTCACTCAAAACAGGATGATTGTTCACAAGCGCTTCGACAAGACTCCGTACAAAATTATCAACAAACGAGTACCCAACATCTCTTTCTTCAAAGTCTTCGGGTGCAAGTGCTTTGTGGTGAACGACAGAGAGCACCGTGCTAAGTTCGATCCTAAAGCACTCGAAGCCACTTTCATCGGGTATTCTTCAACCTCAAAAGCATACAGGGTATATATCAAGTCCAATCGCACGATCAAAGAAAGTTACAATGTCACTTTCCACGAAGTGGCAGAGATGGCTCCTACACACCTCAGTTCAGGACCCGTACCTAACCAAATAGCTTCTGAATATAACAGTTCAGAACCTGTTTTCACTGATGTGTTGGCACAAAACCAACAGAAGATGGTAACAACTCCGAATTCAACGTCAGAAGAAGCAACGAGACTTGCATTAGACGATTTGGACTCTCTCTTCGAGCCAGTATATCGGTCACACATTGCTACACCTACAGTGGATTCTCCACCCGACGAGACCGATGTACCAAGTTCTTCTCACATCCCTACCTCACCGATTCAGAATTGCCACAGAATAACGAAGAACCTACAGTGGTTATTGAGGAAGAATCATCAGAGACGATCGATCCAAGTCCAGAATTGGAACTTCCTCAAACAATTGATCAATCGGAGACTATAGGAAATCTAGACCCACAGATGCTGATGCATCGACTTCAGCCTTGCCTCATGAGCGCAAGTGGACTAGAGGTCACCCAGTTGATCAGATAATTGGCAATCCTTCGGATGGAGTGAGGACATGTCGTCAACACAGTCTCTTCAGCTGCTTCTTAAGTAAAAATGATCCTACCAAGGTAGCAGACGCACTTCAAGACCCGGATTGGGTAATAGCGATGCATGATGAAATTCATCAATTCGAACGTGTTCAAGTGTGGACCTTAGTACCCCGTCCGCATGGGAAAACAATTGTCAGAACTAAATGGGTATTCAAAAACAAGAAGAATGAAGATGGTGAAGTGATCCGGAACAAAGCAAGGCTAGTTGCGAAGGGATACAATCAACAGGAAGGCATCGACTACGACGAGACATATGCTCATGTTGCCCGAATCGAAGCTATCCGCCTTCTTTTAGTTTATGCGGCTCACAAAGACTTCAAGGTCTATCAAATGGATGTTAAGACCGCCTTTCTCAATGGCGTTTTGAAAGAAGAAATCTATGTCGCTCAGCCGGAAGGTTTTGTCGATCAAGATCATCCCGATCACGTCTATCGTTTGGACAAAGCTCTCTATGGACTAAAACAAGCCCCTCGTGCTTGGTACGATGTCCTGAGTGAATTCCTCGTGAAGGCTGGATTCATACGGGGAACGATAGACACAACCCTCTTCATCAAATGGCAAGACAAAGATCTGATGGTCGTCCAAGTATACATCGACGACATCATCTTCAGATCAACTAATCCACGGCTTTGCACGAACTTTGGAGATCTAATGACAAGCAAGTTTGAAATGAGTCACATGGGAGAGATGCAGTTCTTTTTAGGACTACAGGTCAGGCAACTCAAAGATGGGATTTTCATCAGTCAGACAAAATACATCAAGGAAATTCTGAAGAAATTCCATCAAGATCAGAGCAAGCCTCTCAGCACTCCTATGTCACCAAGCTGCAAGTTGGATGCCGATCCCTTTGGAAAATCGATCGACATCACGCTGTATCGCAGCATCATTGGATCTCTTCTCTACCTCACCTCAAGTCGGCCGGATATCATGTTTGCCACCTGTTTATGTGCCCGTTTTCAAGCCGATCCCAAAGAATCCCATATGCTCGCGGTTAAAAGAATTCTACGTTACCTTAAGGGCATTTCTACCCTTGGACTATGGTATCCAAAGGGTACGAATTACAAACTTATCGGCTATACTGACGCTGATTATGCAGGTTGCCGAATGGACAGGAAAAGCACGTCCGGTGGCGCTCAATTTCTAGGCGAAAAGTTACTCTGCTGGTCATCCAAAAAGCAGAACTGTGTGTCAACTGTGATGGCCGAAGCGGAATACGTGGTTGCCGCCAGTTGTTGCTCCCAGATGCTGTGGATGCAGACTTAGCTTCGCGACTATGGGTACATTTTAAAAAATATACCCATATATAGTGATAGTCAAAGTGCCATCGCTATCACTTGCAATCCTGTTCATAAATCACGCACAAAATACATAGACATTAAATATCACTTTATCAAGGATCATGTAGAAAAAGGCACCATAGATATGTATTTCGTGAACACGGAGTACCAACTAGCTGACATTTTCACCAAGGCATTGGATGAAAAACGATTTCAATTCCTTGTCGAAAAATTAGGCATGTTGAATCTTCCGTAATATGTGCTTTACCTGATCTTCTGTGCTACTAAATGTTCTATGCTATGTGTTTTCTTTGCTTATTTGCTTTATCATGCGTGAAACAAATAAATTTAAAAAATAAAAAATAAAAAAATAATTCAAAAACATTATAAATATATATAATGTAGGGGATGACGAAATCCTTTAGGATGCTTCTAAAGTCACTTTGAATTTTACCCCGACATGCGATCGATTTAATTGCTTAATTTTGTCAGTCTAAGTCGCATGTGTCTAAAGGTCATTAGGTTGCTCCACTAGACACAAAGCCACTATACATATGTAAGGATTCTAGCCTTGTTATTTTCCTTTCTTTGGATCTATTTCTCGAGTGAGTTACACATCGATTACTTGTCTTAACTAGTGATACTTGGCTTCATACTCACCTTGCCTTAGATCGTTAGGAAAAAATGATAAGGGCGCTTAGGTTATTCCTCACTCGGCCTTATAAAATTTTTCCCTCACATTAGCCCTTAGTCATCCACTTTGAGCCATCTCCGATGTCCTTTTCTTCCTTTGAATCCCATTCCCAGCCTTCAACCGTATTCTATATTCTCCGGATGGTTGTTCAAACGAGAAAAGGAGGGGTAGAAAACAAAAGAAAAGGGGGATGATGAGAAAAGAAGGCATTGCTCAACGCGCAAAAAAATCAGACCAAAGGAACCTGCCTTCCGACTATCTCTTAGAAGGTGGCATGGATCCTGCTTTGAACTTCTCCAACGATAATCTCGTACGCTCGTCAGAACGGCTGGAAAGAGGAGCACCACGAAGTGAACTTCTCCAACGATAATTCGATCTTATATCGGGAAACGAGAAGACGAGCGCGGCCTTGGGTACGAATTCCATAACCGTGAACTTTTCCAAAAAGATAATCTCTGAAACGTCTCTAGGGATTAAGAGAAGAGGAGCACGGTATCGGCCCGAGAACCAACAAGAAGAACTTCGCCTATGATAATCTCCTATAGCCTCGTGGAGAAGCGGAGCTTCAGCTTGAGCATAGCATCAAAGGGATAGTTCTTAAAAGAAACAGAAGGAGAAAAGATTGAAAAGAAGAAAGACGCCGAAAAAAAAAGAGAGGAGACGGACGTAGAAATGGAAGATGACGAAGAGATAACCTCACTTTCCTCTATATTCCTTCCCTTCTAAGTCCTAGCCAAACTATAACCCTTACAACCCTTTGATTCCAATCGACGGTCTCTCGCTTAGGTGAAATGATTAAAAATGCCTCGATCACAGGTAAATTGACTTAAAATTGCTTGTGTTGACTTAAGTAATATAAATATAAAAATCCCAAGTTAGAAATAATTGAGTGCAAGAGCGAACCTAGTGAGAGTTGTCAAAATGGACCAGTCTATGAACTTAGGACTTTAGTTTGACGACATGACTCGACGGCATTTTCTTCTTTCAAATGTCTCGTAAAATTTTAGGTGTGACGATTGATCAAAGCAAAATAATCTGACCCCATAAAAACACGTATTATATACATAAAAAAATAAATAAAAAAAAGTTTTTCATACATATATATATATATAGAAAACTAATATTTTTAATTTCTAAAAAAATCGTCAAAGGAAAAATTTCGCACATTTTGACATGAAATGTTATGTTTCATATGCGTTGAATTGAATAAATGCGAATTTCTTTAGTTTTTCGCACATTCTAAATGCAATTTTAGATTGCATTGGTACTAAATTGTTTAAAATGCGATAAATTTTTCATTGCTCTTACCATCACGCAATATCTTCAACACATGTTTTTGTGCTTACTAGGTAAATTGCGTATTTTTTGCTTATTACTTGAATTGATTTCATATGTTTGTTAAGTCAATTCTTGCGCAATATTTGAGGGGGAGTAAATATAAAAATCGTGTATTAGCTCCAAATATTTTTGACGTTTTTCTCTAAGTATTTCAGATCTCTTCAAACAAAATAAAGGAGTGAGACGTCGACACTACAAGATAAGGAGCTATTGTCACAGAAAACATCACTCAAATCCAAATATATTATTTCTAACGTTTTTTTTCTCTAAGTGGTACAGATTTTTTTCTGCCAGGGGAGCTAGACGTTACTACACAGAAAATCCAGGGAGTTAATTGCATTTATTTTAATTCTGAGGGGGAGCATTACAATGTGATTTTATTTGAAATAGGGATCAATCTGAAAAATTTAGAAGTACTTACAATCGAGAAATTGGATATAAGAATTAATTGGCAATCATATGTTTCTCGATCGTAAACAGGGTTGGGAATGATTTTGATTGGCCGCGATATTTTGCGATCGAGAAATTGAATTGAAGAGAAATTTTCGAATCAATATTTCTCGAGCGCAAATAGTAATGGGCCTGATCCATTTAATCGTCAAAAGTCCAATCGCAAACCCAACATTGACTTACAGCGAGTTAATAAAAGTTCACTTTTTGTCAGTCGAAAAACTTTATCTCACGCAAACCTAAATCGCAAAAATTTCTCTTTCAAAAACTTTCACAGACAGTTCAAATCTCTCACAAATCTTTCGATTTTCAACACCAAATTGTCTGTTTAAGGTAGAAATGAGATTCATTTGACATTTGCATTCGATTTAACTCCATTAGCATCTGCATTTTATAGTTTTTCGCGTGATTAGGATTAGATTCTCGACTGTTCTTCAAGCTGAGAAAACCGTATACTATTTTATAGTGATTTAGGCATGTTTACGAGTTTAATCTGGGTTAATGCCTGCTCTTTAGATAGTTTCGATGTTTTCTATGAATCAGGTAGTTTAAACTTTCGAAAAATCTGCATTCTAGACCACTAAGTTGAGTTTTGAAAGAAACTGGGTATTTGAATGTTTGAAGTCATCGAAGAACATTGTCGATCGCAAAGAGTCTTAATTGAATTCCGATTCAATTGAGATACTGTTTGTATTGAATTGGTTTTAGAACGCTAAATTCTGACTTAGTCGCTATGAAAGAAGATTCTGACCGAAAAATCACTTACCGTCGAGAAATCTAATTAGGATTTTCTGCGAGCGAAAAATTTAAGTGCTGAATAGACAATTAAGATGCAAATTAGATCGAGCGTAGAACTTACTATCGCAAAATAGAATTTTCGAATTAATTTTATTTCGGTCGCAAAAATTTAGCAGCGAAAAATTAATTTTCAACGCATAATTTTTCGATCGTAAATTTCGCCGCTTTTTAGTTGATCGGAAAAATTTCTCGACGATTGACTTAGTTTTTCTTTCGTTGACTAATTTCTCGATAGAAAAATTTCGCAGCGAAAATTTTCCTTAGGATCGAAAATCACCTACCGCTCGACAAAACTTTCAAATCGAAAAATTTTATCAATCGAGGAAAACTTTTCGATAGTAAATTTACCTGAGAAAAATTTCTCGATCGTAAATTTACGCGGAATTTTTCTCGATCGTAAAATTGATCGGCTACAGTCTCACGATTCCAACTTCAACACTTAGACAATTTTTTTCTAAGTCTTTTACCCTGTAGCGAACATTAGCAAATAAAATTTTCTCGATCGCAAAATTAAACGGAGTTATTTCAATTGAAATCAATGCATAGGAAATCAATTTGAAAACCAAATTTATCGTGCGAAAAATATCTCGGCATGAACAGTGACATTTCCCGCGATCAAATACTTAGAAAAATTTCGAACTCTTTTCACGCGTTATATGTTTAATTCGAAATTACAACAACCATGCCGTTACATTTTTCAAAATCAATCATACTATATGCATACTACGCGATTACAATTCAAAATTCATCAAACATGTAATGACTTGATACAATATTATAGTTTGATAAAATTAAATCAATTTTCGACTAAAATTAAATTTTGAACTAATGAACTTTTTATATCTTTTATGCTTTAGATGGATCGCTACCCACGATACACTCACATCTACGACTACAACTTGTATCTGAAGGTCCAGGATATAAATTTTCAGTTCGATCTGAGCACCTTTTGGTGTCCAGACGAGATATTGTCTCCTCCTGCAAGGCCACCCCATCTGGCATGCATTGACGGCCACTGCATCTATGCCAATGATCTATCTCTAGCAATTCTGGGGATGTTACAAGGAGCAGTGGATAATGGAGCATTCTCCTTCTCAACCATAATTGGGACGCGGCACATACATATGGACAAGAACCAGTTCGGGATGATTCTGGACTTGCCATACAGCGCAAACTACGACCCGCTCCCATCAGACGCAGAAATGGTGCATGATTTCATGCAGATGTGATATCAACCGCAGCTCACCAAGCTACCTCAGGTTAAGAGCAGCGGTATCCCTCATCCGTGGAAGACACTGTTCGGGATTGTGAACAAGGGCCTATCGCCCAAGCATGCCAGCTTCGACAAGGGCAATGGCAACATACTACGGATCTTTCATGGACTCGCATTCTCCAGAAATTACGACTTCACGCAGCTGATCTGGAATGATCTTGCAGACCAGATTAGGCAAAAGGAGAATCGGACATCGAAGAATGTGCCCTACGCTCGGTGGTTTAATGTCATCATCCGCCAATATATGGAGATGCACGAGCAGAACATTCCTCGCCTGCCTCCGGGAGGAAATTATCAACCACCCAAGCTTAAATTCTTTCACAATCCACGGCTCACGGACTTGGACCAACCATCGATGCTGTTTTGAGCTTCTACGTCTCGCTGACCCCAGAGGAGACGTATACCGTATGTACTGCCGGGAGAATCACCTCACCGAGGAGATGATTTGAGGGCCCCCGACAGATTGTGGAGTTAGCCCTCCCCAACCACAACAACACCAAAGCCCCGAGACCATGATGATTGATGAAGTGGCCCAGGAGATAGAGCAGGAGCCACCAACTCAGGACGAACACATTCCTGATGTAGATGCCACTTTGATCGATGCTGTGGCTGCTGAGTTGGAACAAGAGGCTCCAACAGAAACATTTCAAGTGAAAGTGCCCTTACATGTAGGCGTGCTTGAAGAGCCTATCGAGGAGGCTCCTCTACAAGAAGCACAGCCCGAGGTTGAAATGGGGCAAAGCTCGCTTCCACGGGTGACGGATCAGGCTCCTGAGGACATAGATCGTGACTCACTCCTCACACAGCTACCCCATCCGACACGGAGTCAGATGATGAGATTAGCCTGATAAGACGGACTCCTAGACGACTCAGTATACAAATGGAGTCCCTCTTCCCCGCCGTCACCACCGCACCAGATACCATGCTGACCACTTCTACAAGTGTTGCCGGCACTTAATCGCTCAATCTTGAGCCGCAACCAAATCTACCGGTGTCTGGTTCGCAGGCCCAACCCAAGCCTGCCATAACACCCATAGAGGAGAATCTTCAAGATTCGACTCGACGATTGGGTGGAAGTCTCATACAGTCACAACTTCAAGTGACTGTGAGCCAACCTAAGGAGTCGGTGTCTGCTCAAGGGTTGATAACATGCGACATCAGTCGTCCTGGTACATCCAAGGAGGCGTCCGCACTGTTTGTGACGAACGAGCAATTCCAAGCCGCTCACTCCGCTTCTGTTCAATCTCTTGAAGACAAAATAATGGAGAGAGTTCTTACTGCCATAGAGACATCCCGCAGAGACATCGGGAAAGCACCTGTCTCCGAAGGCACCTCGTCACAGCCCAACCTCACACCTCCACAACCCACACCCACCGACCCTTTAGCCACTTCATCCATCCTCATCAACCCATACACCATACCCATAACCGAGCTCCACGACATCCTACTCGCCCGCCTGATCAGCCTCTCCATCCGGTCGCCTCAAGAAGAATCTCTTTATAGGCCATTGGTGGATCATCCTGAGCCACCTACTGAAACTTGCTGAGGCCAAAGCTCCCAAAAGACGCAGACATGATGATGCTGATAATCAGGACCCTCATGAGGGGGAGAAGAGGCCACGGACATCTACGAGTGGCCAAGGACAAGGCTCGGGCGCGACGCAAACAAATGCTGGAGCAGGTGAAACCCAAACCCAAACACAAACCACCCACACCACGCACCGCACCTGTAATACTCGGATAATTTAAAATGTGATTTCGGATATATTAGTGATGTAATTTATGGGAATAAGGGAATTTGTTAAAGAAATTTAAGTTTCAGGGAAAAATCTAAATTTTAACAGCTTAAAGTTATTTTTGAGAATTAACTAAAGAATTACCCAGGAGGAGTATTATTAAAACAATTAACTTTGGGCTGTATTGGACTTAAAGTAATTTTCGAACATAGCCTAAGTAATTTTCGAACAAAGCCCAATTTGTACAAATATGTTATGGAATGATGTTACTTAGACTTAAGGAAAGACTCGTCATCTACCTACTTGTCTAATCATCACTAAGATCGAAGACGTTAATATGTATATCCATATTCTTAAGCTAAAAATCTTCATTTTGGAAAAAGAAAGAACAAAAAGGTCGAAAGCAACTAGGAGAAGAAAGAAGATTGTGGCAAGCTTAAAGTTACTTAACGAATTCAAAGATTTTGAAGTAAGGAAGGTGAAAATTCTACCTTTAATACGTAATTCCTTTATGCTTAATATAGGTTTGTGTGTTCTAATACTTTATGTAATTGGATGTTAATCATATGAAGTCTAATTCGATTGATGTAGTAGCCCAGGAGCTAGAGCAGGAGCTTCCAACTCAGGACGAACATATACCTGATGTTGATGCCACGATGTCGATGCTGTGGCAGCAGAGTTTGAACAAAAGGCTTCTGTAGAAACACTCCAGGTGGAAGTGCCCGTCCATGTTGGCATGCTCGAAGAGACCATTGAGGAGGCTCTTCAAAAAGTAGCAAAGCCCAAGGCAGAAATGGGGCGAAGCTCACTTTCACAAGTGACGGAACAGGCTCGTGAGGACGTTGAGCATGAACCTTCTCCTCACACAGTCACCTCATCAGACACGGAGTACGATGAGGAGATCAGGTTGATAAGACGGACTCCCAGATCACTCAGCATACAACTTGAGTCCCTCTTCACCACCGTCACCACCACATCAGACACCACACCGATCACTTCTTCAAGTGCTGCAGCCACTTCTTCGCTCAATCTTGAGCCGCAACACAGCCTATCGGTGTCTGGTTTGCAGGTTCACATCGAGCCTGCCGTAACACCCATAGAGGAGAATCTCCAAGATTCGACTCAGGATTGGGTGGAAGTCGAACAGTCACAACCTCAAGTGACTCCGAGCCAACCTGAGGAGCGGGTGTTAGCCCTAGGGTTGTCAATAAGCAACATTAGTCGACCTGGTCCATCTACGATGGAGGCGTCCATCCCATTCGTGATAGAAGACCGACTTCAGGCCGCTCTCCCGAGGCATTAAAGTCCTTTGAAGATAAGATCATTGAGAGCATGCGTACAGCAATCGAGACGTACTGCCAAGATCGTGGGAAAGCACCCGTCTCGGAGCTGTCTTCCTCACAACTCATCCTCGCACCCGTACAACCCACACATACCACACCCATCCTCACCCACAACCTAATAAACCCCGACAGTACCTATCACTGAGCTCCACTCCATCTTAGTCGCCCGCCTACTAGAGCTGACCACTCGAACGTCGGAAGAAGAAGACCTCTTCCGCCGTCTCGTTGATCATCCTGACCCGACCGAAACCTGTCGAGGCCAAGGCTCTCACTCCAAATGCCGACATGACGATCCAAATGATCAAGGTCGTCATGAGGTGGAGAAGAGGCCTCGTATACAAACACGAAGCCAAGGACGAAGCTCGGGCGCGACGCAGACAAGCGCTGGAGCCGCTGAAACCACACAATCCAAATCGACCCACCATCCTTCACCCTAAGGACGCTGTGGTGACCCTACTTTTCTAATTAGGATTAGTGGCGGATTTCCGCAACGTAAGCCACAGAGGCACGTCTAATTAAAACTTTTTCCTAAAATAATATACATTACTATTAAAGTTCGTCTACTTTGTCATCTCTGTACACGGGGCGAAGCCCCAAAATGACAAAAGAACAAAAAGCCCTAACGCCGCTCCACAGGTCTTCATCCATGTACCGCACCGCTCTCAAAAGTTCGTGGAGCACCGCCGCCAGCCGGCTCAGTCTCGACGCGTACCGGCGTCAGACTCAGTACCTACAACACGTAAACACTGAGCAATTTGTGCAGTAGGTGAATAAAATGTAAGTGTGCAAACCCCAATCCCAATATCTCACAACATGATATAATGCACACTCTTCCTTTCCCAAATTCCTATTTCACACAACACAGGGCCCTAGGTTAGGCTCGACACCTTCGCGACAGCCTACCCTGGTAGTGCACTGGACGAACGCCAATGGCCTCCTACGGGTCGCTCCACACCAAAAGCATACACTGATAGTGCACTGGACGATCACGCCAATGGCCTCCTATCAGGTCGCACCAAAATCTCATCCAGCGGTATGCACCTCAAGACGGTCACGCCCGAGTAGACAGATCGATCACGCCTGTCTCCGCCAGGTGCCCAGTGAGCCCAACCTCGACTCCTCTACGAGTCACCAATCACAAACATCTCATTTTACCCCGTACGTCAATATCTCATATCACTACCGTCACACTATGGTACAACCTTCTCTCTCCCTGACGTGATATGCACGCGCCATGCATATACAAGAAATCTCATAAAAACATGATTTATATTAAACGCATGGAAAACATGTATAACACATAAGTCACGTAAGTCACGTAAATCATCAAATCACATGGAACACATAAATTCACATTTGTGTTTACGTATTGTAGATGGATGATCCACCTACCTGTCCTCTTGCTAAAATCTGTCACGAAATCTGGTGAAATCTCTAAAGATCGATCATCTGAATAAATAATTATTATCAGTATGTATACATTCTTGAATTAGCTTAAAATAACTAAGTTTCGAAATTTATATAGAAGTGAACAGTCACTCGCGAAATTAATTAATCAATTCGCGAACTTCACTCAACCCGCGAAAACGAGCAGTTCGCGAATTCTCTCAGGCCCCGCAAAAGGCTTATGGTTCGCGAATCTCTCAGACCCGCGAAATTTATTCGACCCGCGAAAAGCTTATGGTTCGCGAACCTTGTCTGATTCGCCAACCTCTGAAATATTCATAACCCGCGAAACTCCTAGGCCAGCAAAATGATCCACAAAACGAATTTGGCACGCGAACCTTACCTTCTGTCCTAATTCGCGAACTCCCATGGCCCGCGAAACGTACCGACCTATGAAATAAGTAAATTCGCGATACACATTTAAAATTCATCCGAAGTTCATAAATAGTGATTCTTTTAAAAACCCTAAAAACGATACTTATAAAAATCATCTTAAAAAACAACGATGCTATTTCTAGAAAATCTTACACCCTAAAATGTTAAATTCCTAGAGATAATAAATAAAGTAATAAACCCTCAGAACACTGTACGTGTAATTTATTAGAATTCATCACCTAAACAGTTATGAATATAATTCGAACCTTAAAGAGCTAGGATATTCCTATTCAGAATCACGAAAGTTCATTTGTCATCATATAAACTCATCATAAACATTCGTGAGTGTTGCTAAAGTTCTAAATCTGAATTTTTTCCAAGCACCATAATCCATCGAAAACCCTCGATGAATAAACATGCAAAGGTCTACAACAACGATATCTCATTAAGCATGCCAAACCTAAAATATTTACTTCGAATAATCAGATTATTGAACTTACATAAGCTCCTATGAGTTATTGTTGTTGCTACGTCTCTCTCCTGGGTTTTCTTTGCTTAGTAGTTCTCCTCCTTTTCTCTCGTTATTCTTCTTATGGAATAAACCTTTATCAACTTATTATTGGATAAGTATTACCTACTGGAACACAATTGATGGGACTTGGTGATGATCTTATTTTTCCCTATGGCCTAAGTAATTTCTTGACCAACGTGAACCCTTGGGCCTAAGTTCGACACCAAGTTTTGCCCATTTAAATTAATTCCCATATTATTATTTTGAAGTATTCTTTAACTAGATTAAATGAAATTTTGAAAATTATTAAAGTGAGTGCTTTAGTTCCAAGAACTAGAATTCATTCTATCAAAATTCCTAATTTACGAATTACACAACTAATTACATCAAAACTCCGTATTAAATTTTTCGGTCATTACATCCTTCCCCCTTAAAAGAATTTCGTCCCCGAAATTACGCCGATTGGAATAACTCGGGATAACGAATTCTCATATCCTCACGCTCCCAGGTGGCTTCCTCAATTGATTGATTCCGCCACAACACTTTAACTAACGGAATAGACTTATTCCGAAGTTGCCTTATCTCATACATCAAAATCTCTATTGACCTCTCTTAGTAACTCAAGTCAGGCTTGAGTTGTTCGTAAAGAAGCTCGTTCTGAATAACGTGGCTCGGGTCCGCGACGTACTTTCGTAATGTCGATACGTGAAATACGTCGTGAACTTGCAATAGGGAAGCTGGCAACTCTAATTGATACGCGACTTTGCCCACTCGTTTGATGATTCTGAATGGCCTATATATCTGGGACTTAGCTTGCCCTTTCGTCCGAAGCGCTTCACGACTTTCATTGGGGAGATCTTTAGAAACACTAGGTCACCTTCTGTGAACTCCAAAGGTTGTCGTCGATGATCTGCATAACTATTCTGTCGATTCTGAGCCGTTGGCATCCTTTCCCGAATTTTCATTACTGCTTCCGTCATTTCTCGTACCACATCTGGCCCTAATAGAGCTCGTTCGCCAATTTCATCCCAATGGATTGGAGATCGGCATTTGTGCCCGTATTATGCCTCGTACGGCGCCATTCCGATCATAGCGTGGAAACTGTTGTTGTAGGAGAATTCGACCAGTGGTAGGTATTTACTCCAGTTTCCATTGAAGTCTAAATGCATGCTCGTAACAGATCTTCAGGGGTTTGGATTGTTCGTTCAGACTGCCCGTCGGTCTGGGGATGTGAAGTACTGAACGAGAGCTTAGTCCCCATGGCTTTCTGTAAGCTCTGCCAAAAGTTCCATAGGAATCTCGAATGTCAATCCGAGACGATAGAGATTGGAATTCCATGGAGTCGAATAATTTCCTGAAAATACAATTCAGTGTAGCGTTCCATGGAAAAGGTAGAGCCTATAGGGATAAAATGAGCCGATTTGGTTAGGCCATCAGCAATCACCCAAATGGCATCGTGGCCTTTCGTCGTTTTAGCAAACCAACGACGAAGTCCATCATGATATGGTCCCATTTCCATTGAGGAATCGGTAAGGGCTGCAGAGTTTCAGCTGGTCGCTGGTGTTCCGCTTTGATCAGTTGGCATGTCATACATATACTTATGAACGTGGCGATATCCTTCTTCATTCCCGGCCACCAATACGTGTTTCGCAAGTCTTGGTACATCTTGGTCGAGCCCGGGTGCACTGAGTACATTGTTGCGTGTGCTTCTATCATTATTGTTTGATGTAACTCTTCATCATTGGGTACGTGTAGTCGATTCTTGTACAATACGATTCCGTCTTCTCGGATTTCGAAGTCTTCAAGTAGTGCGTCTTTCGCCTTCAGATAAAATTCGTCTTCTTCTTGTGCTTTACTTATTCGTTCTAGTAATGTAGGCTGTAGAGTCAGCATTGCTAGTTTCGTCTCGACTTCAACTAAATCGACTATTTCCACTCCAAGTCTGTGCAATTCCGTACTCCTTTCGACTCAGCGCGTCTACGACTACGTTCGCCTTGCCCGGATGATAATTGATAACGCAGTCGTAGTCTTTTATGAGTTCCAGCCATCGTCGTTGCCGCATGTTTAACTCCTTCTAGGTGAAGAAATACTTCAGACTTTTATGGTCAGTGAAAATTTCACACCTTTCTCCGTAGAGGTAGTGTCGCCATATTTTTAAGGCAAATACGACTGCTGTAAGCTCCAGATCGTGGGTCGGATAGTTCTTCTCGTATTCTCTCAATTGTCTTGAAGCATATGCGATCGCCTTTCCATTTTGCATTAGCACGTATCCTAGGCCGTTTTTCGAAGCGTCGCTATAGACTGAGAATCCTCCTGTTCCCAATGGTATTGTTAGAATGGGAGCAGAAGTGAGTCGCTTCTTCAGTTCCTGAATGCTCTGTTCGCACGCTTCAGACCACTTGAAAGGTACATTCTTCCTGGTCAAGTTCGTCAGCGTTGAGGCGATGCTAGAGAAGTCAGCTATGAACTTACGGTAGTATCCCGCAAGTCCTAGAAAACTTCAAACCTCGGTTGGAGTAGTCGGTCTTGGCCAATTATTTACGGCCTCAATCTTATTTGGGTCCACAGAGATTCCATTCGCAGAAATTACGTGTCCCAAGAAAGCTACTTGCTCGAGCCAAAATTCACATTTTTTAAATTTGGCGTAGAGCTGTTTCTCTCGCAGGATCCCTAAGACTATTCATAAATTATTATCGTGTTCTTCCTTGGTCTTAGAATAAATCAGGATATCGTCAATAAAGACGATTACAAAATGGTCGAGATAGTCTTTAAAGACTCGGTTCATAGGGTCCATGAATGCAGCAGGGGCATTTGTCAGTCCGAAGGGCATGACCAAAAACTCGTAATGGCCGTACCTCGTACTGAATGCTATTTTAGGAACATCGGTCTCCCTGATCTTTAGCTGATGGTATCCCGAATGGAGATCGATTTTCGAGAATACCGTAGCACCTTGTAGCTGGTCGAACAGATCATCGATCCTTGGTAACGGGTATTTATTCTTGATCGTGATCTTGTTCAACTCCCGATAGTCGATACACAGTCGCATCGACCCATCCTTCTTCCGTACAAATAAGACTGGTGCTCCCCACGTTATAGATAGTCAACGTACCCGTTACTACAGAAGGATTTGCTTCGGCCTCCTCATTCGTCGGAGTAAAAACTCGTGCTGGCATCGGAGGGGGTCGAATTAGTGGTTGGTTCGAAACTTGAGGCACATTCTCGTTGCAGTTTCTAGCGTAGTGTCCAATCTTCCCACACCGGAAACATTGTGGAGTCTGGTTTGGTCTTGGCCCATAACACATACCGGAATGGTAGCGCCCACACTGTCGGCATTGAGTTGCAGCACCTGGGGGTCGGTTTAGAATGTTAAATGATCCTTGATTCGGCCTTGGCCTCCAATTCTGTTGGCCCGGCTGATTATCGCGAAAATTTGGCGCCTTTCCAAAGAATTGGCGTTTCTGATTCCCTCATCCTTGCTGCCCTTCCATTCTCCGCTTCGCATCCTGAGCCTTTTTAACTCAAACTTCTGCCTGCTCGGCTTGGATTGCACGTTCAGCGATACGAGCGTAAGTTTTCCCTTCCGTATCGTACATACTCACGCTTCGAAAGATCTCGGGTTTGAGACCCTCCAGGAAACATTCAATCTTCAGCTCGTCGGTGGCCACGATGTGTGGTGCAAATCTAGAGAGGTTCTCAAATTTGCGGATGTAGTCGGCTACTGACATCCCTCCTTGTTTCAAATTTATGAACTCATTGAGCTTCTGCGCTCTATCAGGTGCAGTAAAGTACTTGCCCCGAAAGAGCGTTTTGAATCTATCCGAAGTCGTAGTAGTGGGATCCTCGAGTACCTGAATGGTATCCCACTATTAGCCCGTGTTTCCACGTAACATGTAGGTGGCACACGTCACCTTCTCAGTATCAGGGAGATGGCTAACGCGGAACATATTTTCGATAGTTCTGAGCCAATCCTCCACGTAGGTAGGATCGGCAGCCTCCTCCAACGAAGTGGGATTTAACCTTCGGAACCTCTCCCCCACAGCTTCTACACGTTCTATCCCCGGGGATGCATGACGTTCCGAGGAACCTTGATGGTGAATGAGGTCGTTAATCTGATCTGACTGTCGTCGGATAAGATCACTTAACTGGTGGATGGTAGAGTGGTCCTCATTAGGTGGGGATTCGGAACCAGCCCTACGACTAGTTTCGCCAACTTCTCTACGTGTCCTTGGCATTTTTAACTAGTTCTACAATCAGTCATAGGAAGCACATGTATCAAATAACACGTAATCACATAATCAATCTTACAGGCTAGGCTGGTTCTCCAGGCTTTTGAGCGGCAGTACATGGACAGTCTTCAGAATCTAAAGCCTACGCTCTGATACCATCTATGGTGACCCTACTTTTCTAATTAGGATTAGTGGCGGATTTCCGCAACGTAAGCCGCAGAAGGCCCGTCTAATTAAATGTTTTTGCTGAAATAATATACATTACTATTAAAGTCTGTCTACATTGTCATCTCTGTACACTGGCCAAAGCCCCAAAATGACAAAAGAACAAAAAGCCCTAACGCCGCTCCACAGGTCTTCATCCATGTACCTCACCGCTCTCAAAAGTTTGTGGAGCACCGCCACCGGCCGCCTCAATCTTGGTGCGTACCGGCATCAGACTCAGTACCTACAACACGTAAACACTGAGCAATTTGCCCAGTTAGGTGAATAAAATGCATGTATGCAAGTGTGCAAACCCCAATCCCAATATCTCACAACATGATATAATGCACACTCTTCTTTTCCCACATTCATATTTCACACAACACATGGCCCTAGGTTAGACTCGACACCTTCGCGTGCTATAGACTACTGGGAGGCCATCCCCAAGTCTCGCGGCAGCCTATCCTGCTAGTGCACTGGACGATCATGCCAATGGCCTCCTACCGGGTCGCTCCGCACCAAATGCATAAGCTGATAGTGCACTGGACGATCACGGCAATGGCCTCCTATCACGTCGCACCAAAATCTCAGGCGGTATGCACCTCGGGACGGTCACGCCCGAGTAGACAGTTCGAGCACGCCTGTCTCCGCCAGGTGCCCAGTGAGCCCAACCTCGACTCCTCTACCAGTCACCAATCACAAACATCTCATTCTACCCCGTACGTCAATATCTCATATCACTACCGTCACACTACGGTACAACCATCTCTCTCCCTGACGTGATATGCACGTGCCATGCATATAGAAGAAATCTCATAAAAACATGATTTATATTAAACGCGTGGAAAACATGTATAACACATAAGTCACGTAAATCATCAAATCACATGGAACACATAAATTCACATTTGTGTTTACGTATTGTAGATGTATGATCCACCTACCTGTCCTCCTGCTAAAATCTGTCATGAAATCTGGTGAAATCTCTAAAGATCGATCCTCTGTAGAAGTCAACAGTCACTCGCGAAATTAATTAATCAATTCGCGAACTTCACTCAACCGGCGAAAACGAGCAGTTCGCGAATTCTCTCAGGCCCCGCGAAAGGTTTATGGTTCGCGAACATTGTCTGATTCGTGAACCTCATTTAATTCGCGAAGGGGTTGTAGTTCGTGAAATATTCATAACCCACGAAACTCTTAGGCCCGCAAAATGATCCGCAAAACGAATTTGGCGCGCTAACCTTACCTTCTACCCAATTCGCGAACTCCCATGGCCCGCGAAACGTACCAACCCGTGAAATAAGTAAATTCGCGATACACATTGTAAATTCATCCGAAGTTCATAAATAGTGATTCTTTTAAAAACCCTAAAAACGATACTTATAAAAATCATCTTAAAAAACAACGATGCTATTTCTAGAAAATCTTACACCCTAAAAAGTTAAATTTCTAGACATAATAAATAAAGTAATAAACCCTCAAGAACATTGTACGTGTAACTTATTAGAATTCATCACCTAAACAGTTATGAATATAATTCGAACCTTAAAGAGCTAGGATCTTCCTATTCAAAATCACGAAAGTTCATTTGTCATCATATAAACTCATCATAATCATTCGTGAGCGTTGCTAAAGTTCTAAATCTGAATTTTTTCCAAGCACCATAATCCATCCAAAAACCCTCGATGAATAAACATGCAAAGGTCTACAACAACGATATCTCATTTTTTCCATGCAAACCTATGAGTTATTGTTGTTGCTACGTCTCTCTCTTGGGTTTTCTTTGCTTAGTAGTTTTCCTCCTTTTCTCTCGTTATTCTTCTTATGGAATAAACCTTTTATCAACTTATTATTGGATAAGTATTACCTACTGGAACACAATTGATGGGACTTAGTGATGATCTTATTTTTCCCTATGGCCTAAGTAATTTCTTGACCAACGTGAACCCTTGGCCTAAGTTCGACACCGTGTTTTGCCCATTTAAATTAATTCACATATTATTATTTTGAAGTATTATTTAACTAGATTAAATAAAATCTGTTAAAGTGAGTGCTTTAGTTCCAAGAACTAGAATTCATTTTATCAATATTCCTAATTTACGAATTACACAATTAATTACATTAAAACTCCGTATTAAATTTTTCGGTCATTACAGACGCCTCCGCCCACACCAATGACCCTCACAAGCCCTTTGCTTTCGGAAGAATGAGCAAGTGCCGCAATGCTCGTGGCCCTAACAGCTACTCAAGCGACTCCCTCAATTACTCCAGACCAACCGGGTACTTCTGACCATGGCGTCAATCCGCACGAATTCCTAGATAAGTACATCTTCGAAGGACAGTGAATGACTCATAGCATGCCCGATGAAGCTCAAAGACAACGCATCAGGGACGTTCGACAGTTCCTCCAAGTAGCTTCGGTTGACTCCTTAATTGAAGATGAAGAACTTCGGGAAGGTAAAGACCATGAACAAGTTCCCGCAAGGCTTCCAATATTAATTGCGCAACGAGCGGCCCCGCCTACAAGACAAATGCCTGGAACCATTCGCATTGATACGCAGTGGGAAAACATAAGAATTGAGATCCCATTCCTAGAATAAGTTCGTCAAAATATTTGGAGGTCACCGAACAAGATCAAGACGCCGAACGAGTTCGAGCTCAGAGGCATCTCTCACTGGGATCAGCAGAAAAGGATGCGCTATCTTTGGATGCTGACCCAACGCGGACCGTATGTGAGGCTGGGGATTCCTAAGAAGCGGCTGATGAGTCACTTCAAGGAATTATCCCCAATATGTCAGCTACTCAGCGTCTACTGCACTAAAGGGAATCTTCCAACACCGTACTACGTGATAGAGCGGATAGATCGAACTCGAGAAGAACTAAGCGAGAGTGACCCACCCTATCTTCCTGCCAAGGAGGTGTACAAGCTCTACCAACTCTAGTAGAGAAGTACAAGGGTCCTCAAGGCTTTATCAAGAATGAAGGACTCGAGGGACTCTACCGATTCATGTTGCGACAAGTCAAGTACTCTATCGCACACGATCTTCAAATGGCTCTGGAGAGCAATATGAAGAAGGTCAACATGACGGCCCCGCCCAAAGGACCTGAAATCGAAGGGCTTCCAAGCAATCACGTATACATCAGCTCAGTCCTAAGCATCACCTACCACAATCCAATTGTAGGACCCGAGACTCGCAAGCTAGGTCGGCCAATAAATTTCGTTTATGGTTAGAATGATTTCATGTGAAAAGCGTATACTCCCAACGAGGAGGAAATTCTCGAGAATGGTATATAGAAATGTGGACTAGGATTTTATTAGACCATGAAGCATCAAAATGGGCTAAGAAAATTCATGAGAGTATGAATTATTAAAGTTGGGCTAACACCTAACCTTAGGCCCAATTCAGGAAATATCCACCTAGGAGACAAAATTTCCATGAATTAAGGGAAGCTCATGCCAACTCTAATACCCTTTATCCATGCCTAAGATACATAGCCAATAAACAATTCAAAAACACTTGAATCCCCTCAAGGAAACAACGAAACAAGAAAGAAAGAAGAAGAGAAAGGAACCGAGAAGATTGAGCACAAAACACCCCAAGTAGATTGAAGATCGAAGCTAGTAAGTGAAGCATCTTCCTTAATTTTTTTAGTTTCGTTACTTGGCATTTTAAGATATATTAATTTCATTAAAGCAACTAAGATTATGGAGACACGAAGAAAACCCTAAAATGCCGAGCTTAAATTCGAACTGAGGGTTCGGTATGAGCAAATATGGAGTCGAGTAGCTTAGTATGTGATTTAGAACTTATAATGCTAGGAAGAACAAGCTGAGAATCTAGCTTCGAGTGATGAAGGACGTGAAGGAAAGAAATAGATGATAAATATCGAGGTTTAGGTTGAACCCTATGTCGACATTTATAGTTACAAATGTCGAAGTAAAATGTCGGGACATTCAAGTAAATGTCGAGTGATAGATAAGATGTCGACTTAATATATATATATATCGAGATTTATGTTCAAATTCACATCGCGAACCCTATGCAACTTAGCGAACCCCTGTACTTACGGATCTTAAATAAATAATAATAGACTTCACTAAAATCTAAGATACCTTTGCGAAGTAGATAGGGCAATGACTTAGACTTCGCGAAAAAAACTTCGCAATTTTGGAACCACACGAAACACGTGAGGGTGCTCCTAATTTAGAAATTTCATACTTAAGCCATTAAAATAAAATAGTGCACCGACACCAATATTTCATGCCTAAGGTCGAGACTTAGGAACACTTACGGGTCAGGTGACTGCTAGCCTACGGACGCCAGGTAAGTAGAAATTCAACTACGACACATAACCTGCCTGCGTCCAATAATGTGAATTACGTGCTCGTGAATTTTGTACGAAATGTGTACGTATGATACGATTTAATTAGGTGCATGATGGCATGATTAGAATACGTACATGAGCATGGCATGAACATTTGCACGCATAAGTAGTGTGTAAGACGTGAGGTATGAGCGTGCGTAAGACGCGTGTGTGCGATGTATACTCGCCGATATTGGCGTCTGTGTCGACTCGAATGAGGAGTCACGCTTCCCCTATGCAGCCAGTAAGGCGAATGAAGCTATAAGGCCTGTATAAGAGGCTGGGGAAAATACCCCGTACGCGGGAGATGCAACCTGGAGAATGCGGCCCGGGGCACACGCTGAGTAAGGAAAGATTCCTTCGGGTGACCTTCTAGCGTGTAAAGCACCACCCGGTGGGAAGATTCCTTCGGGTGACCTCCGTGGTTAGTGGCCTCGGGGTTGGCTACCAGTGAGAAGCGCTCGCGTGGAGTTCACACCGAATAAGGGAAGGTTCCTGAGAATGACCTCCTAGGGTGTGAACCTCCACACTTGAGATCTCTATAAGATGGCGTATAGTGGGATTTAAAGCCGAGGGCCCGTATGAAGTAAGAGTATGAGAAAAAGAGTACGAGTATAAGGAAAAGAGTATGAGCATTAGAAAACAACGGCGTGGATTGTTGTTCGTTAGGACACGTGCATACATACATAATTTCTGCTTACTGAGCCTCGGCGGCTCATCCTTACGTTATGTGTTGTAGGTACTGACGATCACGGTACGTGCTCCGACTCTTATGCGAGGCTGATCTTTTGAAGCTATCCGGCTGCTTTTGAGGTGGAAGTGTGTGTATGGATGACGACCTGTGAAGGCCGGGTACATAGGAAGCTTTTGCTACACACGCACACACACACACTTGTCTTCGGTGTAGATACGACTACGATGAATTGTAGGAGGACATGTGGACATTCTTTTGACTTGTATATATATGATTTTCTCACATGTTTAAAAAGAAAAATTTTATTCGCATTTTTACGCTTTTGCACGATAACGAAGCATTAGGCACCTAGAATTAGAACGAATTACGAGGTCGGACGGCGGGTCCTGACAGAGTGGTATCAGAGCTTCGGTCACAGGTCCTGCAGACTGTCCATACACACACACTCAAAAGCGCGGAAGCGGCCTTGCTTGTAGGTACCATGTTATGTGAATTTCTTGAATGGTTTGATTCACTGCCTTCCAGTACAGCCGCACACTCGAGGCGGAGAAGGTTATGTGCGCTGCTTACTTGCTGAGGGGGAGCGCTGGGCACTGGTGGGATACCATCTCAGCCATCGAAAACCCTCTAACGATGAGCTGGGATCGGTTTAAGGAGATCTTTCGAGGAAAGTACTACACCGCTCCTGTTAGAGCCCAGAGGATGAACGAGTTTATCAACCTCCGCCAAGGGGCAACGACAGTGGCGGAATACATCAGGAAGTTCGAGCAGCTTTCAAGATTCGCTGCTCATATGATTAGTACGGACGCGCTCAAGATCGAGCGGTTCATGGAAGGGTTGAAACCCGAGCTGTACAGAGACGTGAGTATGGCCGGAATACAAGGAGCCACGTACGCACAAGTGGCTGAGAGGGCGCTTGTGGCAGAGCAAGCCGAGGCTAGAATTGCTCGCGCCCAGGAAGCAAAGCGCAAGTTTGTACAAGGGCCGCAAGGGAGCGGAAACAACCCAAAGCGGCAGTTCGTAGCCAAGGCTGGAAAACCGAATTTACCGAATCGACCGGGACCACCCCCACAGTTCAACCCAAACCAGGGTAGACCCCAGTTGGACCTACCGTATCCCCGAAGTGTGCACGGAGGCACACGGGAGTCTGCAACTCCCAAAATGCTGTCTGCTTCAAATGTGGCAAGACGGGCCACTATTTGAGGGCATGTCCGGAGAGCGGATCCGGAAGTACAGCTGGGAACCAGGCAGCACCACCAAGGGTACCGGCTAGGGTTTTCACCATAACCTCCGAGGAAGCAGAAAACAACCCGGCCGTGGTAACAGGTACCCTCCTTGTCTATGAAACCCCCACATGCATCCTAGTCGACTCGGGAGCGACACATTCGTTCGCGTCCACTAAGTACATCACAAGGGTAGGAGTCACGCCTCACCGAGCTGATAGCGAGTTTAGGGTAACAGTTCCGAACGGGAATCCTACCCAAACTAATCAAGTTTTACGGGACTGCCCAGTAGCGATCGGGGATAAGGAACTGCCCGTAGACCTCATAATAATTCCCATGAATGATTATGAGGTGATCCTTGGGATGGATTGGCTATCGAAGTACGGAGCTGTCATAGACTGCCACCGCAAGATGGTCACGCTCAATACGGACGGGAATGAACCCCTCAAGTTCGTAGGAACTAGTAAAGGGACTATGATCTCTAGGATATCGGCGTTGAAAGCCCAACGACTGATCAGATCGGGGTGTGAAGCTTATCTTGTATTCACTATCAAGTCGGAAGAGAACGCCTCCCCGAAATTCGAGGAAGTGCCGATAGTTAAGGACTTCCCCGACGTATTTCCCGAGGAGCTACCGGGGCTACCACCCGAACGGGAAGTAGAGTTCGCTATAGATCTGGTACCTGGAGCGGCACCAGTGTCTAAGACCCCATATCGGCTAGCACCGACAGAAATGAAAGAGCTAAAGGATCAACTCGACGAACTCATGCAAAAGGAGTTCATACAGCCGAGTTTTTCTCCCTGGGGAGCGCCGGTGCTATTCATGAAGAAGAAGACGGGTCCATGCGATTATGCATAGACTACAGGGAGTTGAACAAGTTGACAATCAAGAACAAGTACCCACTCCCTAGGATAGACGATCTGTTCGATCAACTGCAAGGTGCAACGGTTTTCTCTAAGATCGACTTAAGATCGGGCTATCATCAGTTAAGGGTCCGGAAGGAAGACGTTCCGAAGACGGCCTTTAGTACCCGTTATGGCCACTATGAGTTCCTGGTGATGCCATTCGGGTTGACTAATGCGCCCGCAGCTTTTATGGACTTAATGAACCGGGTGTTCAAGCTATACTTAGATAGGTTCGTCATCGTCTTCATTGATGACATCCTAATCTACTCGAAGACGAAGGAGGAGCACGAAGAACACCTGAGAATAGTTCTGAACACATTACGAGACAAGCAACTATACGCCAAGTTCAAGAAGTGCGAATTTTGGCTCGATCAAGTCGCCTTCTTGGGGCATATAGTATCAGGAGAAGGGATTTCTGTAGACCCGAACAAGATTTAGCCACTGGCCCAGACCGACCAATGTAACGGAAGTACGGAGTTTCCTCGGTCTGGCGGGTTATTACAGGAAATTCATCAAGGATTTCTCAAAAATAGCGTCTACGCTAACGAAACTGACCAGGAAGAATATGCCATTTCAGTGGACCACGGAATGCGAACAGAGCTTCCAAGAACTGAAGGAACGGCTTACAACGGCCCCAGTCCTTACAATACCTTCGGGAATTGGAGGGTTCACGGTGTATAGTGATGCATCGAAGAATGGGTTGGGGTGTGTACTAATGCAGAACGGGAATGTCGTAGCGTACGCTTCTCGCCAACTGAAGGAGTACGAGAAGAATTACCCGACGCACGACCTAGAATTGGCTGCAGTGGTCTTTGCTCTCAAGATTTGGAGGCATTACCTCTATGGAGAGCGGTGTGAGATATACACAGACCACAAGAGCCTCAAGTACTTCTTTACTCAAAAAGAGCTAAACATGAGGCAAAGGAGGTGGTTAGAGTTAGTTAAGGATTACGATTGCGTAATCAACTACCACCCAGGCAAGGCGAACGTAGTAGCCGATGCCTTAAGCCGAAAAGCAGTGAGCGCGGAACTGCAATTATTGGAAGTAGAAGTTGTACAACTAGGCGAAGTCGAAGCGCAGTTAGCAGCTTTAACCCTGCAACCAACGCTGCTAGAACAAATTAAGACGGCGCAGGAAGCAGACGAGCTTTACACGAAAATCAAGGAAGCGCAATCGAAACAACCAACAGGAGATTTCATAATACGGGAAGATGGAAGGCTGTGCTTCAAGAATCGACTTTACGTGCCAGAAGATGCCGAACTACGAAGAACGATAATGGTGGAAGCACATGCCACTGCTTACTCAGTACATCCAGGATCAACGAAGATGTATAGAGGCTTAAAGGAAAACTACTGGTGGCCAGGCATGAAGAAGGATATAGCAACATTCGTGAGCCAATGCCTGACGTGCCAGCAAATAAAAGCCGAGCATCAAAGGCCAGCAGGAACCCTGCAACCGTTACCCATTCCGGAATGGAAATGGGATAACATTACCATGGACTTCGTAGTGGGACTGCCAAGGAATACGAAAGGGCACGACGCAATTTGGGTTATCGTCGACAGACTAACGAAGTCTGCCCATTTCCTACCAATTAGCACGACGTACTCCATGGAACGATACGCGGAGCTTTATATCCAGGAGATAGTGCGACTTCACGGCGTTCCATCCTCGATAGTCTCGGATCGCGACTCTAGATTTCTATCGAAATTCTGGGCGAGCTTGCAAAAAGCAATGGGAACGAAGTTGTCCTTTAGTACCGCCTACCATCCGCAGACGGACGGTCAATCCGAGCGGACGATACAAACGTTGGAGGACATGCTGCGAGCATGCGTACTCGATTTCAAAGGAAATTGGAGTAGGTACCTCCCACTGATCGAGTTCTCATATAATAATAGCTACCACGTCACCATTGGGATGGCGCCGTACGAAGCGCTATACGGGCGTAGGTGCAGATCCCCAGTACATTGGGACGAGGTTGGTGAACGGGCACTGTTAGGTCCCGACATCGTACGAGAAATGACGGAAGCTATTACTACCATACGAGAAAGAATGCGAACGGCGCAGAGTCGACAGAAAAGCTACGCGGATCGAAGACGTCGATCACTGGAACTTGACGAAGGCGACATGGTGTTCGTGAAAATATCGCCAATGAAGGGCGTGAAAAGATTTGGAAAGAAAGGAAAGCTAAGTCCTAGGTACATAGGACCATTTAGGATACTGAGAAGGGTTGGCGAGGTGGCATACCAATTAGAACTGCCAGCATCACTATCGCAAGTGCATGATGTGTTCCACGTCTCAACCCTACGAAAGTACTTAGCTGACCCGAACCACGTGCTAGGAAGTGAATCCCTACATCAACAATTGAAACCGGATCTGAGTTACGAGGAGACTCCGGTGGAGATATTGATGTACGAGACTAAGAAACTTAGGAATAAAGATATTTCCTTAGTTAAGGTACTGTGGCGGAACCAATCTACGGAAGAAGCCACATGGGAACGGGAGGACGAAATGAGAATTCGGTATCCCGAGTTGTTTCATACGGACTGATTTCGGGGGCGAAATCCTCCTTAAGGGGGGGAGGATGTAGGACCCGAGACTCGCAAGCTAGGTCGGCCAATAAATTTCGTTTATGGTTAGAATGATTTCATGTGAAAAGCGTATATGTCATACGGGTATGGGATCTTACGAATTTCATGCCCGTAATTTTTATGATAATTACGTGAAAATATGTGACATTAATTATGTGTTTGCGATGACTCCCAACGAGGAGGAAATTCTCGAGAATGGTATATAGAAATGTGGACTAGGATTTTATTAGACCATGAAGCATCAAAATGGGCTAAGAAAATTCATGAGAGTATGAATTATTAAAGTTGGGCTAACACCTAACCTTAGGCCCAATTCAAGAAATATCCACCTAGGAGACAAAATTTCCATGAATTAAGGGAAGCTCATGCCAACTCTAATACCCTTTATCCATGCCTAAGATACATAGCCAATAAACAATTCAAAAACACTTGAATCCCCTCAAGGAAACAATGAAACAAGAAAGAAAGAAGAAGAGAAAGGAACCGAGAAGATTGAGCACAAAACACCCAAAGTAGATTGAAGATCGAAGCTAGTAAGTGAAGCATCTTCCTTAATTTTTTTTAGTTTCGTTACTTGGCATTTCTAGATATATTAATTTCATTAACGCAAACTAAGATTATGGAGAAGAAAACCCTAAAATGCCGAGCTTAAATTCGAACTGAGGGTTCGGTATGAGCAAATATGGAGTCGAGTAGCTTAGTATGTGATTTAGAACTTATAATGCTAGGAAGAACAAGCTGAGAATCTAGCTTCGAGTGATGAAGGACGTGAAGGAACGAAATAGATGATAAATGTCGAGGTTTAGGTTGAACCCTATGTCGACATTTACAGTTACAAATGTCGAAGTAAAATGTCGGGACATTCAAGTAAATGTCGTGTGATAGATAAGATGTCGACTTATATATATATATATATATATATCGAGATTTATGTTCAAATTCACATCGACATTTTCTGCTCCAAATGTCGAAATACAATGTCGAGTAATATATCGAGATTTTTCACCCATGCCGCGATTTACTAAATGTCGAGCTCTATTTAATATCGAGATTTATGAAATGTCGAGAAGTTAAAGATAATATCGAAACGTTGGGATAGAATGTCGAGCTTACATATCGACATCTACCTCAATAACTATGTCGAGATTTATCTGACAAAAATGTCGAGACTCACGTTGAGTTCATGTCGACATTTTCAGTTCAAAATGTCGAGATACAATGTTGATAGATCAAGGTAAATGTCGAAAGGATAGATATAATGTCGAGTAAGATGTCGAGATGCAAGGTAAAATGTCGAAGCTAGGGAAAATGTCGAAATCATTACATACAATATATATGCCGAAATCCTTGTGATAATGTCGAGGTGAAGTTCGAAGATTATTCACTGTATCGACATTTAACTATAAGAAATGTCGAGAGTCATACTAAAATCCATGTCGACATTTTGTTTAAATGTCGAAGTACATGGCATGATTTTGTGTTTATTTAGACCCGAGATTTAACTTAACCTACAACTCGAGATCTACTTTCAATCCATGTCGAGATCTTAGATGCAATGCCGAGAGTTATCCTAAAAATGTCGAAACCTAACCATGTAATGAATATCGAGATCCCTATGTATTATATAAATGTCAAACCCTATGCAACTTAGCGAACCCCTGTACTTACGGATCTTAAATAAATATAATAGACTTCACTAAAATCTAAGATACCTTTGCGAAGTAGATAGGGCAATGACTTAGACTTCGCGAAAAACACTTCGCAACTTTGGAACCACACGAAACACGTGAGGGTGCTCCTAATTTAGAAATTTCATACTTAAGCCATTAAAATAAAATAGTGCACTGACACCAATATTTCATGCCTAAGGTCGAGACTTAGGAACACTTACGGGTCAGGTGACTTCTAGCCTACGGACGCCAGGTAAGTAGAAATTCAACTAAGACACATAACCTGCCTGCGTCCAATAATGTGAATTACGTGCTCGTGAATTTTGTATGAAATGTGTACGTATGATACGATTAAATTAGGTGCATGATGGCATGATTAGAATACGTACATGAGCATGGCATGAACATTTGCACGCATATGTAGTGTGTAAGACGCGAGGTATGAGCGTGCGTAAGATCGCCTGTGTGCGATGTATACTCGCCGATATTGGCGTCTGTGTCGACTCGAATGAGGAGTCACGGCTTCCCCTATGCAGCCAGTAAGGCGAATGAAGCTATAAGGCCTGTATAAGAGGCTGGGGAAAATACCCCGTACGCGGGAGATGCAATCTGGAGAATGCGGCCCGGGGCACACGCTGAGTAAGGAAAGATTCCTTCGGGTGACCTTCTAGCGTGTAAAGCACCACCCGGTGGGAAGATTCCTTCGGGTGACCTCCGTGGTTAGTGACCTCGGGGTTGGCTACCAGTGAGAAGCGCTCGCGTGGAGTTCACACCGAATAAGGGAAGGTTCCTGAGAATGACCTCCTAGGGTGTGAACCTCCACACTTGAGATCTCTATAAGATGGCGTATAATGGGATTTAAAGCCGAGGGCCCGTATGAAGTAAGAGTATGAGAAAAAGAGTACGAGTATAAGGAAAAGAGTATGAGCATTAGAAAACAACGGCGTGGATTGTCGTTCGTTAGGACACGTGCATACATACATAATTTCTGCTTACTGAGCCTCGGTGGCTCATCCTTACGTTATGTGTTGTAGGTACTGACGATCACGGTACGTGATCCGACTCTTATGCGAGGCTGATCTTTTGAAGCTATCCGGCTGCTTTTGAGGTGGAAGTGTGTGTATAGATGACGACCTGTGAAGGCCGGGTACATAGGAAGCTTTTGCTACACACGCACACACACACACTTGTCTTCGATGTAGATACGACTACGATGAATTGTAGGAGGACATGTGGACATTCTTTTGACTTGTATATATATGATTTTCTCACATGTTTAAAAAGAAAAATTTTATTCGCATTTTTACGCTTTTGCACGATAACGAAGCATTAGGCACCTAGAATTAGAACGAATTACGAGGTCGGACGGCGGGTCCTGACACCAATCACTAAGAAGACTAGGTTGATGCTGAAGAATGAGATACATAAGTTTTGCGACGGCGCACTCAAGGTGATCAGGCAGAACATAGAGAAGAGATTGGAAGAAATCAATCGAGAGACGATGCTGAGGATTCATCGGTTCGTGAGAGAACTACCGCTCCTGCTGGAACTACTTGATGACATTGAGGAGCGACTGGAGCTGAGGAGCACGTTAAGGGACTTCGAGTATGCGTTGGGCTTGCACAGGTCTTACTACGCCCGACGAAGACAAACAGCGCGGAAGGGCAATCAAGCACAAAGGGGGAGATTGTAGAATACGATTTGTAATTGTGCTTTGATTTATTAGTTGTCTTCGTAGATTGGGGAGTTAAATGTATTGTCCTCAGTTTAGGACTTATTCGTTATTTATATCAAGTTTGTTTGGTATAAATAGACTTGCAAACATTGTGCTTAATAGAGAATTTTTTGATCCGAAGGGCTGCCAAATCCAATTCTAGAGAGAGAAACTGAAGAACCATTCTCTCACTACTCGAATTCTCTCTCAATTCTTCAACGAAGGTTTTTTGATCGAAGTTAATTTCATATAATTCTAATCGAATTCCTTAGGATTTGAGTCTAGGATCATAGGAGTTGATAATCGAGGACCTAACAAATAATATTATTTCTCTAAGACAATAATAGAGATCTAAATCTAACTTAAATCATATACTAAATATTCAATATCCAGTATTTTATTTCAAAAATATATCGTGAGGTGAAAAGACCATTTACCCCTTACTAGTCGAACTTAGTATTTTCGGCCTATCAGGGTTTTGCCCAAGCCCCAAACCCTAATGTCTCAATCTAGGACCTAGCCTTAACTCTCTCTGATGATGACGTTGCGTCGGTTGCCCTTTTTAAGCCTTACTCTCTTGGTTCGTCCCAACAGGCCTAGGAGGTATCTAGGAGTTCGAATTCACCTAGCTAGCCCTCTGGTACCGAACATATGCCAAGTTGAGTACGAAGTTGATCTAATCATAATACAAAAATCGACTATTGATTTTTGCCATACGTATAAACCTTTTACGTCTGTCCCGGTCGAGTGAAAGTCACGCATTGTCAAACTTACAGAACTCGACTCTATGTCGTTTATGTCGGTGAAAATGCCTAAACTGCCCTCCACGACTATCACGAGTTAGTTATATGCTCTGGCCAGAGACTTGGACAAATTCCCACACATTAAACTTAGCATAGGACGTTAACCTTGAATTTAATCGAGACCGTAAATCCCGCTCGGCGGTTCAATCGGCATTTGCATAAAAAAGTCAAGACCGCATTTCTCCACTGACCCATGCCACCGGAAAGACGGGCCTATCAAACTAGTGACAAGTCAAGACCTCAAGACCAACCCCAAGTTAACCCTTTCGATCTAAGGTTCACGCAAACTACTACACCCATATCGCTCGATCAAGGACAATCCAAGCGTGTGATCATTCGATTACGAGTCAGTGTCCAAATACAGATAATCCCCTGATTCATCTTGTATCATTGTCACGGGCTCCCATTTCCCAAGTGAACGGTTGGCACAATCGTATTGGGCCCATCGACAAACAAGTCATACTTGTCGATCCAGTCAACCTACCGGAGACTTAGACTTAGTATCTCAGCTTACTGGTGCCCCTCTCTGTCCCCATAGAATCAGTAACTGAACTGCCATTATTTGGATTTTATCAATATGTCTTATTCATCCGGACTGCAAGGTAAAATCTTTAGACTAATTAATAATTAATATGCCTTTTAATTTATTTATCGAATAATAAATTTGTTTTCAATAAAAACATTCCATTAATAGAATTAATCAAATTACATTACTAAACACTACACAATTACCAAATTGCCCTCGTGCGGCATCTACGACATATACCTCAACACTCCACACGATTGGGCTACGGGAAGGAGCGTTCCTCAGATGAGCTCCGATGAAGGATCAAGTCATTAATTTGATCTGACTGTTGTTGGATTAGTGCAACGATGTATGGTGTCATGTTCGCGAGTCGGGGACTCATAGTCGTCCCGCCGACTTGATTCTCCTACAAACTCGTGTCTCGGTCTTCCTCTCGGCATTTCTGAATACACATAAACGAGCACATTTAGATCGCGTAGCCATATTAAAACAAAACACTTACAGGCAAGGCTGGTTCTCCCAGTTTTTAAGCGGTGGTACGTTGATGGTCATCAGAATCTACTAACCTACACTCTGATACCACTTGTAGCGACCCTACTTCTTAACTAAATAGTTTGGAGACAACGAAAGCCGCGGAAGACCCGGTTTTCAAAAAAATAGGGAATACTATAGATATATGATATAAAGATCAGGTTTACAGAAGTGTCACGTAAATATATCGGGCAAAAACCCCAAAAATCTGAACCCGAATATACTATGCCGCTCGACAAAAGTATTGCATCGCCCTCAAAAGCCCGTGGAGTCACCGCCGCCAGCCAGCATAAAGCTCAACCCTGACACCCATCGTGTCGGGCTCAGTCTCACCTACAAAACATAAAACCCCGAGTAGTTGCCCAATAGGTGGTCATCATAAAATTTGCTATGTATGCATGCCCTCAACCCAATCCCAATCCTCACAATATTATAAAATGCACGCTCAATCTCACATCTCATCCCAACACACGCGCGCAATGACGATATACGCCATAACCATGCGGTAGCCTATGCTGGTAGTGCCAGGTTGCTCCCTCCGCAAATACTAATCTCATCCCGACGGTTTTGCACCCCGAATCGCGTCTGCAACACTATACTCGGGCAGACAGGTCACTCCACTCCTGTTTGCCGTCCCTGAGCCAAATCAGAATCCGGTGTTGTGCACCTCGGGTGGCTCAATCCCGAGTAGAAAGGTGTCGCCAAGCCTATCTCCCACCAGGTTCTCGATCTAGTATAGTCGTGACTGCCAATATCGCTACTCTACCCCACTCACCGTAAGACGTCACCGTAGAAATACGGTATAAGAACTTCTCACATGACATGTCGTCAAATGCCCACAAAATCAGGCATAAGTAATACGCGACACGTCTCAAAATGTCGAAGTCTCGAAACTCATAAAAATATTAAAATTATGGTTGACCCGACAATATTAGCCAAAGTTCGAAAATATTTTAAGATGATTTGGGCTGAAAATACTTCTATTTAACTGAATTGGGTCTGAAATAGGGTAAAAGCCTGAATAAAGGTTAGTCAAAGACCAAATTAATTTTGGTCAAAGCCCACGCGTCAAATGCCAAAAACTATTTCGCAAAGTTTGGTCAACCCAAAAATTTTGGGTCAAAGCTCGAGTTCGCGAAGCATTAATCAATTTTGCGGATTCGTTTGATCAGACCCGCGAAGCTCGGTTTAGGCCCGGGAGAAGCCCGACTCCCCTCACAGGAATCACGCCACGAAGTTTGAAGTCGGCCCACGAGAACCTAAAATTGGCATGCGCTATCTCGCGGTTTGCGAAAGACTTCAGCCCGCGAAAACCCACAATCTGACCCGGAAAAACCTACCTTACTCACAAGTCGCGAAACTCTCTGGGTCGCGAAACACTTGCGGGACCCGAAATCAAATTCGATCGGTTTTAACTGTTCAATCGAAATCCTTTCTCACTCATAATTCGCGAAATAAGATAGCCCGCGAAACTTAAAACAAACCAAAGACTTAACTGTTCATGTGAAAACTTCACGAATCATGAACAAACCCTAAATTTCTTGAAAAATTTCATCAGACAAGCATCTTGCAAATTTAACATAGACACTTAAGCAGATTATAGAACTCATATGTTGAGCTCATACACATCATAGCATATCAAGGATACTACAAAAACACCAAAAATTGGAAATAAAAGATTCTCAAACCCAGAATATTTCTCTTCCAAATTCTAAGATTTTTGAGGAACTTAAAAACGGTTTGTAGATGGTAAAACCAACTACCTAATCCTCCTTAGCTGCGTTTGGATTAATTTCCTGGGTCTGAAATCAGATAAAGCTTGCGCAAATTTAGTTCTCGGCCTTGCTTGGTTCGCTTGTCACCCACTTACCCTTCTTCCTCTGGTTTTTCTTTCTTCTGTTTTTCCTTTCTTCTCACGTTTCCTCTTTGCTTCTTAAATCGTATCTGTGTCTTAAGTTAAGCATGCAGGTGACAGAAGTATACGTAACTTTCCTCTTGTGTGCAGAAATCTCTTTCTCACATTGGGCCTTCAAAGTTTCGACCTTAATAACTACATTGGCCCCTTTTATTATTTTCGGCCTCTTTATTTTTATTTCATTTGTTGGGCCTTCATTCCTTCTTTGGTACATAATATTTTATTTAAGTCTCGGGCCTAATTATTGTTTTCGACTTGATTCCGAAAAATCGTTTTTGTTCGAAAATCGACTTCATCAATTTCGAAAATTTACAAAAATAACCCCACGCTAATTACATGACAATCCGTATAAATTTTTCGGGTGTTACATGCATGTATTTTTTATTTTTTCTTTTCCTTTTATTTCTAGTTATATTAATGAGATTTAAAGATGATTAACGGTTAATTAAGATGAAAGTCATTGATAAAAAAAAAAAAAACATCAACGAGACTATTTTTTAAAGAAGACCAAGTCAAGGGCTATTATTTTCAAAGACCCCTAAAGATGATTGATGTCTTTAATTAATATCATTATTATTAGGGGCAATTTCAGATCAGGCCCCCTTTAAGTTTCATAATCTATTTCAGGCCCTGTATGTATAAAGTTCAGGATAAAGGACCTAATATCTTACAAAGTTAGAGAAAAGGACCAAAAAGCTTATCTGACCAAAATACCCTTACAATAGCTGTATAATAAAAGGTATTCAGAACATGTTTTCTGTTACCATCGTTAACCACATTATTAAATAAAAAATATTATTTTGATGATCGAAATTTCTCGCAGATTTCCAATTTTATTCGAACGATCCTCCAAAATGACATTTGATCTGTCACCGAGGGTGTATTATGATATTACGTCGGCAAATCTAAGATTTGCGATGGGTAATTTTTCAAATTCTTGTGACGCAAATAATAAAACATGGTGAAATTAAATACCGATTCAGTCAAAATTGACGATATTGTACAATTCGAGAGACCGTATCCTGAAAAAATTGGCGAGTCGTGTTGGCTCTATTGTTCGTCGCTCAAGGTTTGCCAAACGTTAAATACAATCGATGTAATTTTGCCTAAACAACTGTTCCAGAAACGTGGTATGGATGGTCAATCATCAGTCGTAACGAAACCATTAATAGGCATAGAAAAGCTCTCATTTGGTATACGTTTTGATTTAAAGGTAGCTGTACGTTGTATTTGGTACTGAATGCCTAATATCTGGTATCATTATAACAACGGTAACTCGATTGACAATTATCGTATACATTATTTCCATCTGCACGAACGCACATCCTGCACCAAACCGAGTTGGTGTGTCCCAGACGGTTCATCATGTTATTCAGTTCTCATATGTCGATTTTACAGGTGAATTTTTCAAATTATTTTGACGCAAATAATAAAAATATGGTGAATCGAATCCCGACTCGGTCAAAATTGAAAATATTTTGTACAAATTCGAGAGACCCATATCCGGAACAAATTGCCGAGACACCATAATGGCTTTATTGTTCGTCGCTCAAGGTTTGCCGAAATTTAATACAATCGCCACGTTTTTGGCTAAACCACTGTTCCAGAAACGTGGTATGGACGGTCAAGCATATGTCCTAGTAAAACAGTTAATAGGTATTGGAGAACTCTCATCTGGTATACATTTTGATTTAAAGGTACCTGTAAGCTGTATTCGGTACCAAATTCCTATTATCTAGTATCATTATAACAATGGAAACTCGATCGAAACAATTACCGTATATATTATTTTCATCTGCACGAACACACATCCTGCACCAAATCAAGTTTGGTGTGTCCTAGAAGGCTTATTATGTTGTTGAGGTCTCGAATTCAATTTTACAGGTATATTTTCTTGGAATTATTTTGACGTAAATAATAAAGTCGGTGAAATCGAATCCCGACTCGGTCGAAATTGAAGATATTTTGTACAAATTCGATAGACCCATATCCTGAACAAATCGTCGAGACACCATATTGGCTCTATTGTTCGTCGCTCAAGGTTTGCCAAAATTTAAATACAATCGCCGGATTTTTGTCTCAACCACTGTTCCAAAAACGTGGTATGGACGGTCAAGCATATGTTTTAGTACGGTGTATTTGGTATCAAATTCCTATTAGCTGGTATCATTATAACAATGTAAACTCGATCGAAACAATTACCGCATATATTATTTTCATCTGCATGAAACACGCATCCTGCACCAAACCAAGTTTGGTGTGTCCTAGAAGGTTAATTATGTTGTTGAGGTCTCAAAATGGGATTTTACGGGTATAATTTTGGAATTCGTTTGACGCAAATAATAAAAATACGGTGAAATCGAATCCTGATTCGGTCGTAATTGAAGATATTTTGCACAAATTCGAGAGACCCATAACGTGAACAAACCATCGAGACACCTTATTGGCTCCATTGTTCGTCGCTCAAGGTTTGCAGAAATTTAAATACAATCGCCAGATTTTTTGCCTAATTTTCCAAAATAATAAGTTGTACCAGTAAGTTATTAACTGTTATTCTCTCTGTAGGATATCAGTTTAATTGTGCATTGATTTAATTAGCAGTTTTCGTAATTTGGGGCTTTTATTGTAATAGTCCTTAGTTTAGGACTTAGTTTGTTATTTATACCAAGTATGTTTGGTATAAATAGTTGTACAAATATATTGTGCTTAATGAGAAGATTTTAGAAAATTAATCCCAAAGGCTTGCAATTCAATTTCTAGAGAGAGACACAAGAAATCTTCTCACTCTAAGTGAAATTCTCTCTCGAGCTCTCCAAGAAGGATTTTCGATCGAAATCTTAATCTATACAATTCTTATCGATTGCCTTAGAATTCATGCATAGGATCAAAGTTGATAAATTAGGACCTAACAATTGGTATCAGAGCAGATTCGTTCTGTTTTTGTGGCGCCCCGCCTTCCACCACTACTTTCTTAACTAGTTTACGTAGCTAATGTCGTAGAAAAGAAATAGATGGTACAAAATTTCGTATAAAATTTTTCCTTTTATATAAAGGAATCGTAAAGGTTCCTACAAAACCAACATGGGTCCTAATTACAAAGGGAAGTTCACATGCGTGTCAAAATGATCTATCTAATGGGCCTCCACGAGGTCGCATCCATGTACACACTTTCACCCCAAAAGCCCCCGGAAGCTTCAACAGTTGGCCTCACCATGAAAATGATCACATACCGTGATCGTGGTGTCCTACAACACATAATAACATGGAATGAGATTATAAAGCTCAGTAAGTGGAAATCGCAACTACAACACATAATTTTGTGTGTATGAATTATGTGTCTATGTGCCTCTATGATTTTATGTGAGTTTTCTTACGTGATTTATTTACAGTATATGATGACATAACATGCATGTTCACGACATGAGCATATGCATGCACGACTAGTATAAGAGTCAAGGAAAGAGAGCGTGCATGGGTATAAGATCGCGTGAGAGCGATGTATATTTGCCGATATAGGCATTTGTTGTCGACTCAATGTCGAGTCACGGCTCTTCTATGATACCATGGCGATACACGATGCCAATTAACTGATTCACGATAGGTAGGTGGATACCCCGTAGCAGGAGATGCAACCTGGAGGATACGACTCGAGGGATAAGGGGCATCGAGGGAACCTCGAGTGTTGGCGACCTCGTAGTAGGCTACCAGTGAGAAGCGCCAGTGTGTTAGGCCGCATTTCATGGAAAGGCGCCTTAGGGTCAAACGTAATTTGTGTGCCCGAGTTAGCCTTTTAATGGGACCGCATTGGGATTGAAAGGCACTATAGCCTCTTATTGTGGACCACATTGGGATGGAAAGGCACCATAGGGTTAAGCACAGATTGCGTACTCGGGTTTAGCCTCCCAGTGTGTGTACTGCCACTTATGTATACCCTTAGGGGTCTGAGCTCCATGAATGGTGCATAGAAAGATGGAAAGCCGATGGGCCCAATATGAAGTGAAAGAACGAGAAAGATGTGAGAACCTGTAACAACCCGTCCCATACTGGGCATCACTGTAGCATCGGTCCCTACCGAGACACGTGGGGTTGGGCCCATCACAATCCGACAGATAGTCTGGCCCCACTGTACGCACCCTGGGCAAACTTCTCAGGGGGTCACCCATCCCAAGATTGCTTCAAGTCAAGCACGCTTAACTTTGAAGTTCTTTCGGATGGACTCCCGAAAAGGTAGGTCGACCTTGGTGATATGAGTAGTACTATCAATACTCTTATAGGAGTCTTAGCCTGACACGCCCATACATTCCCAGTCTCAGGATCCCCTCTCATTCGGGTGTCGGATCGGTTCGTTCATGTACCCCTCCCCGTGGTTTGCACCTCGGACTGTACCCCCATACATCCGAGTAGACGAGTGGCTCACCCCCGTCTCCACGGCCCGGGTGTCACATGCCCACCAGCTTTTGTCTGGTTCGTCCTCGAACCAGCACCGTACTACGAGAGGTTGTGCTCTGATAGTTTTGAATCGAAATTGTTAGAATTGGATCGAAATTTGAGTTCGGGTATTGTTCCATCGAAGAACAGTTTGGCACGAATCTCAGAATTCGATATAATAGCTCAATTTTGCGCTTAATTGGTTTGAATTTGATGTTTCTGCGCTTGTTTTAGTGATATTTGTTGATTGCGATTAGATTCGTATCTGTTTGAACTTCGATTTAGCAGAATCGATCGAATTTAGTGGTTACTGTTCACGCGATAAATAGTATGAACATGTTCTGAATTTGATCAAATTCGATATATTTTGCTTCATAACATGTTTTATTACTTGTTCGTGTGTGCTGAGTAGCTGATTGCAAGCAAATACGTACAATTTCATGTTAAATATTGCTGTTTTTGCTTGAATCCATGTTAACTGTATTCTGTGAGTTTTGCGATAACTTCAATTTTTCTCGCTAGGTTCTTCGGTCAGATTAATTACTCGATCGAAAAACTCTGCGCAAAAATTTTTCTCGATCAGAATAGTAAGTCAGACCTAAAGTCGCCTCTAGCAAGAACGACTTTAGTAGGAAAAATTTCTCGAGCATTACTTAGATAAAATCCTTTTCGACGAAGACTAATTTTGACCTTTGCGCGTGTAAAACTTACTGTCGAAAAACTTTTTCGGTCAGACTCCTCAGTTTGAGCGAAAATCATTTGCGTACGAGAGACCTTTTCAGTCAACGAATTTATCTTGACCCAACGAGAAACTTATAAAACATACTGTTTCTTCGCGCTCGAAATATATTCACGATCCATAAATTTTTCTCGACCGAAAGATTTTGAGCAATTTTTCTCGCTCATAAATTTTTTCGCTGACGTACTTTTTCGCACGAGGACAATAACATTGCCAATTTTTCCCGACGAATTAATTTTGATCAAACTTTAAAGATTGAGTCAAAAATTATTCTCGAAACTGCTCTATAATCAAACGCTACTAACTACTATGCTACTTGTGAAGCACATCACATAAATTCAAGACATCAAAACAACAAACGAAGATCCTACATCAACTCAAAGAAAGAAATGGATGCCTACTCTCTAGGGAATGATAATCGTCCTCCAATTCTAAAAAGGGGCGAATATACAGTTTGGAGAAGTCGGTTCTTAAATTTCATCGAACTCAAAGATCAGGCTGAAGCTTCTACTCAAATCACTTTATGAGGGACCAGGAATATTTTACATAAACCAAGAAGGTTCTTAAATTTCATTAACCCACGGCTATGCATCGCAGATCTGATGAAGAGCAAATTGGAAATGAGTCACATGGGAGAGATGCAGTTCTTCTTAGGACTTCAAGTCAGGCAGCTCGATGATGGAATATTCATCAGCCAGACAAAATACATCAAGGGCATCTTCAAGAAATTCCATCATGATCGGAGCAAGCCCACAAGTACTCCCATGTCCACAAGCTCCAAGCTGGATGCCGATCCCACTGGAAAAGCGGTCGACATCACACTATATCACAACATCATCGGCTATCTTATTTATCTCACCTCGAGTAGGTCGGACATCATTTTTGCCACGCGTCTATGCACCCGTTTCCAAGCCGACCCCAAAGAATCTCACATGCTTGCGGTTAAGCGGATTCTTCGCTATCTAAAGGGCACATACCCTAAAGGCACAAATTTCAAATTGATTGGCTACACTGACGCTGATTATGCAGGTTGCCGAATGGAGAGGAAAAGCACATCCTGTGGTGCTTTTCTAGGCGAAAAGCCGGTCTGCTGGTCATCTAAGAAGCAGAACTGCGTTTCGACATCGACGGCCGAGGCAGAATACGTTGCAGCCGCCAGCTGTTGCCCGCAAATGCTATGGATGTGGACTCAGCTTCGCGATTATGGGTACAATCTAAATAATATACCCATTTATAGCGATAGCTAAAGTGCCATTGCGATTACGTGTAATCATGTTCACCACTCACGCACAAAACACATAGACAGACGATGTCAAGTTCATTGACATGTATCAGTTCACGTAGAAAAAGGCACCATTGACATGTATTTTGTGAACACGGAATATCAACTCGCTGACATTTTCACCAAGGCATTGGATGAAAAACGGTTCCCATTCCTTGTCGGTAAACTAGGCATGTTGAACCTTCCGTGATTTGTGCATTATGTGATCCTACGTGCTTTCACATGTTCTATGCTATGTGTTTTCTATACTTTAATGCTATATCTTGCGTGACATATTTCATTTAATAATAGAAAAATACTTTGAAAATACAAAAATATTATACATGTAAGTATAATATTAGGGGAATGACGATATCTTTAGGATGCTCGATCTAAGTCACGTATGAATTTCCCTGACAGGCGACTGATCAATTGCTTAATATCGTCAATCTTAAGTCGCATTTTTGTGTGTAAAGGTTCTCTCGTAGACTCCACTAGACACAAAGCCACTTTATATGAGTGTGGTTTCGTATTTATTTGCTTTTATCTATTGTATGTTGTCTCCTGATTTATTTGATAAGTATTAAAATTGGGAAGTGGAAGTGAAAGGACAACTAGGTGACTAAGCTACTTGTCTCTTGTATTAAGGAAGTCTTACGTGCCTTTTTAGTTGTCCAACTTTACTTGAACATGATTGGTTGAATTTTGCCATATTCTGCAAATCAATTAGTCGATTTAAAAATTTAAATATAGTCAATCATTGCATTTGCTTATACAACAATTGGCCGATTTCTTTGTTTTCCTTATTCTTCGTCGATTCTATCATGCATAATTATTATTAGTCGAAACTTGTTTTTCCTTGGGCTTGTGAAATCGCCCGAATTCCTATCCTTATTTGCTAGGCAATTTCGGTCTCCTTTATACATAGAAATTCGATCGATTCTTGGTCTTAAATCCTTAATCGATCAAAGCTATGTCATGCCATACCTAAATGTTAGTCAAATTCTTTGAAGTCTTAAAACTATCGTATAGCACCTAATTAATTTTATTACCTAAAATTTTCTAAATCTCGTATTCATCTTTCAAGTCATAGTTTAAAGCACAAACTGAAGTTATAAATCACATAGCATGTAACCATGTAAACACATAAGTCATTTAAGGCATACCAACATGAAAACATTATATCCCACATTGAATTCAAATACTTATATGTCAGAAATAATATTTTCACCCGTAATTCTCTCAATATCATTTCTAATTAACTATCTTCCATCATTAATTATATTTTAAATCACGTAATTAGATTTTATGAGTATTACATTGATGACCGATTATACTTTGCGAAACCATGAAGCTGCGAAACTCACTTCGCGAATCAAGGGAAGAGTTCGCGAACTCGGAGGGGAGATGCGTTTCACGAACCGAAGAAGTTGGCGAACCCAATGCATTTCGCGAACTCCATGCAAGACGACGAACCCGCAGAAGAATTGTGAATCCATGCCCTTTTCGCGAAGTATGAAATGTGAGCTGCACGAATTATGAGGTTGGCGAACTCAAGGGTTACATGAGAGAATTCGCGGTCTGGCGGCTTGGAGAGATTCGCGAACTAAACAAGTCACGAACTCAATTTGCAAAACATAATTTGGCGAGTCCATGCAAGTTCGCGAATTGACTAAGCGGCTAAAGCGAGTTCGCGAACTGAGTTGAATAGAGTTTGGCGAATTGAGGAACAAAGGAGGTTTGGCGAATCCAAGTTGGCGAATCCAAGATGGCGAATCCAAGTTGGCGAATCCAGACAGTTCGTGAATTCCATGCAAATACGAATTGAGTTCACGAAGTGTGCCTAATGCTAGATAAATTCGCGATGTATGAACTTGGCGAACTAAGTTTCATAAATTAGGGTAACTTCATTAATCGAACCCTTAGATAAAAATGTTTAATGTTAAAAAAAAGGTTTGCGGAAAAATATATTTACACCATTTAGTGAGAAAAATATCTTGAGTTCAATGGGCATAGTCCCTCGTAACGCCCGATTATAAATTGCCTATCGGTGTTTTCAGGGTCAAGTTTCGGTGTTGGCAGACGTTGTTTTTGATAGAATTTTGGAACGAAAATTTACATGGTCTATGAATATAATTGATAGACTGACTTTATAGACTTTTCGTGTTTAAAGGACGAAATATTAGAAAATTCACCAGACTGGCTAGCAAACAGCTTAGGGACGAATTTTATAAACTCCACGAACTAAATAAGTTTGCGAAGTAACCTCACGAGTCAATAGGAATCTAGGGAGCTATATAAGTTCTCGAATCTTATGAGGCTAAGTTAGTTCATGAGTTACGTGTAGTTAACGGGTCAACTCGATTTAACAGTTTAGTGTAAGTAGTTTTTAACACAAGTCGATAGTATTTCAATACTTCGCAGACTTAAGAAATAAATATCGGGATAATTTAGATAGCGTACTGACGTGAAAACTTTATGGTTAAGGTCGAGGCTTAGGAAATTCGTCGAACCCGTAGCACTAATTGACGGATGCTAGTAAGTGGGAACTTCACTTCAACTACAACACATAACTTGTATGTTGCATAAATTATGTGACTATGTGTGATTACGTGCGAACGTGAATTTTATGTGATATGATTTATTTACTAGTTAAGATGACATGGCATGCATATTTACATTATTCACGACATGATCACGTGCATGCACGCTTAGTATGGAAGATAGGGCACGAGAGCATGCACGAGTCAGGACCGCCTGCGAGCGATGTATAGTTACCGATATAGGCATCTGTTGTCGACTCCACTGTCGATTCACAACTCTCCTATGCTACCATGGCGGCGTTGATGCGCTGACGAATGATGTTGGGTTGATACCCCAAACGACCGGAAGTGCGACCTGGAGGGTCCGACCCGAGGGAAGACGCGACACCGAGGGAAGCTCGAGTGTTGGCAACCTCGGAGTAGGCTACCAGTGTGAAGCTCCCGTGTGTTAGGTCGCATTGGGCTGAAAAGGCATCTTCGGAGTCACATTGGGCCATAAAGGCGTAGATCGCCTCCCAATGTGGATAGCCATTTGCGTACTGGGGTTGCCTCTCAACGGCGAGTCGCATTGGGCCAATAAGGCATAAGTTAGCCTCCCAATGTGGACCGTGTTGGGCTGAAAAGGAGCCACAAGAGATGAATAGGGGTTAGCTTCTCGATGCGGACCACGTTGGGTCGAAAAGCGGTCGGTAGCCTCCCAAATGTGGACCGTATCAGGCTGAAAAGGCGCCATGAAGTCGAATTACAAAATGTGAACCAGGGTGGCCTCTCAATGTGTGTCCTGTCACTTATGTACATGTATGAAATGGAAATGAGCTCTATGATGGTGCATAGAGAGATAGAAACGCCGAGGTCCGAAGATGAAAGGAAAGATAATACGAAAGGAAAAGAGAATGAAAAGGAAAGTGAAATCTAGAAATGCATTGGCGCGGATGTCACTGCAAGTTAGGACACGTCCACTGCATGCATATAGTTTCCGCTTACTCAGCTCTTTAGCTCACCCTTACGTTTTGTGTTGTAGGTACGAGCGAGCACGGTACGTGATCGCCTAGCCGGTAAGGCGGTCTTTTGAAGCTTCCGAGCGACTTTTGGGAGTGGTGTGTACGTGGATGATGACTTGTGGGGCCGGGCGCATATGATTTCTTTTGCTGCGAATGTACACAACCCGTGTAATTAGGGATAGCATGTAGTTAGGACTCGAAGTGATTCTTTTGACATGTAAATGTATTCTTCTGACTTGTACCGAAACGACTTCCATTACGAAAAATGGAAAAATTTCATACGCACTTTTGCATGTTTCTTCAAGTTCCTAACTCGTTAGCACTTAGGATAACACTAGAAATGGTGGCGATGGCTAGGGTCGCTACAAGGGTTTGCGAGAAACACACCCAATTTTCTCCCTTTCGGCCGATTTGAAATGCATGGATTTAATCCATAATTTCAATCGCCCGATTCAGCCAATCGGCTGATTCGTGCTGATTGATTCAGTTCAATCGCACGATTCGTACTGAATTCATTCAATCCATTTCGTTTGATCGATCGCATTCGCTTGAATTCCAATCGCCCGATTCTATCTCAAATCACCCGATTGTGTCTCTCGTTTAGCTCTGGGATTTTCAAATTAGTTGTCCAACGTCGAATCGCAGGTTGTACTCATTGCCCGATTCTTTGACCAAATTGACTTTTTGATTAGCCCGATTCATTGTGTTTAATCGATTTCAATTTTAATTTTTATCATTTTCAATCGGCCGATAGGACCACGTATTCCAACACCTCAATTCGCCCGATTCTAACCATTTCTCAAAGTTTTGTCCCGTAACATAAGTTCAAATCAAATCGTCCGAATTCCATTCTTATGGAAATTTTCCTAAATTGTGAAAATCGTCCGAAAGTAAAATTTTCTAAGTGTTGCTAATCGACCGAATCATAAAATTTTCTAAGTGTTGCAAATGTTTCTATCATAAATGACCTTTAAAACATAACATTATTCCATTCGACCTTATTAAAATTAAACTTTCTGTTTACATATTGATCACTATGGTACGAGAAATTGACGACGTCTTCTCATCTAAAGACTGGCCTCAAAGACTACCAAATAACGTCCAGTTAGATTTGAAAACACCCAATGGCCAGACCCTATCATCCTTAAAATTCTTCAAAACCATCCTTTAAAAACTACCTTTAGTATAACCGAATGTGTCCCCGAAGTATACGTACACCAATTTTGGGCCACGCTCCAAAACCCAACAGACAACCCAAAAACAACCCGACTCTCAGCTAAAATTGATAATACCATTGTATTTCTGACCCCAACCATCGTTCGCTCCCAACAAATCTTCCAACCTCACTAAACTATGACACAATCCCTCTACTGATGACCTAATTGCCGACTTCCTCTTCATGGGATACAAACAAAATGCCCAAAAATCCATTCATCTCCCCACTTCTTTGCTAAGAGATACCTCAACCATGGAGGACGCTCTTCTTAATTATCAACAAGTGCTTATCTCCTAAGCACACTGGGTCAGATCGCTGCAACCGCCAAATTATGCTCATTTTCCACAGCATCGCCTTCAACAAGAACTACGATGTCGCCCAACTTATCTGGTCTAACCTTCTTGACCAGTTAAGAGGACGAGGTATAGGATCAACAAAGAGAGTGCTCCCATACAGAAGGTAGCTTCCTGTCATCGTCCAACACTTCATGGACCTCAACCCAACGATCGAACGTCGTCCACAGACCGAGGCTACCAAGTACCGATGCTCGGCAAGATCATCTCAACAAAGACAAAATTTCATCAGAAAGCAAATTTTGGGAGACCATCTTCTACAACTCCTCGATCCAACTGACCCACTGCTCTAAGAATACCTTCGAGCAAACAACCTCGAAGATATCCCCATGGTTCAACACATCCCAGTTGAACCTAACCCAGGGATAAGCCAACCCTCTCAGCCAGATGTAGGTCTAGGAAGCACCTCATCTCCAAAACAAAAACAAAAGAGAAAATCATAAGGGGTTGACGACAGCAACAAACATGAACGACGTACAAAACACAAACGTGACCGTCTTCCTCAGTCCTCTAGTCCACAAATAAGCCGGACCGAGCCAATAAGTGCAGGGGACGACTTTGTTTTCCCTCGAGTAGAAGTCGCGACATCGGGTCTAATAGCGCAAACTACCCCAACTAGCCACTACCCCACCTAGCCACTCAATCATCTCCCAACAGATAATTGTTTCAGATACACACGAGGAGCCATGTCAACCATCCCCACCTCGGTCGGAGGGGGTAGATGTTGTATTAAGCAGTCCTCAGCCTCAGACTGTAGTTTCTTTGATCAAGACAAGTCTAGTGCCCTCACCACCCAAAAATTTTCCATTTTCTAGGACACTTACCATTGTTTCTGCACCTTTAGATCTTAGTGATCTGGACCGAACGCTCACAACATCTCCGTATTAGGATCTAGTACGGAACAGAGTAGAACACACACATTAGTCAATATCACAGTAGCTACTGATTGGGGCATCGATCTGAGTCCGTCTCAGCATTGATGTCAACGGTGGAGCCTAGGTGGCCCTGGTTTCTCAAGTCCTGTGCAAACAGTCGGCACATAAGGAACACTTTTTTTTGATGTTGTGACGGCAGGACGTCTTCATGACTCTATGTTATTTTCCCCATTCGTGAAGGAGGACAGGCTCAACGCTCGACTTGCTGAATTCGCAAAAGGTTCGAATATTTCATCATGACCCAAGTGTACAATGCACTTGGGACTTCGACTCGAGACAAAGGCAAAGCCCCCGTCACCGAAGAAGAACGTCCTAGATTGTATCCATCCGCTGACCCTGACGACGGCCCATGGAACGTTCCAGTCACGGAACTCATTGACGTCGTGCTAGCCAGACTCCACACTGCATCGAAGCTCATCGAATATGAAGCGGAGGTCCTTAGACGTCTCGAGCTTCCGTTCACCTGTCGAGGCGAGGCTCAGACACGTCGAATCAACCACATGACGACCCAGACGATGAGGGTTGTCCCGATGGGGAGAAGACACAAGACAAAGGCCTCAACTTCAACAGTCGCAGCCAAGAGTCACCCTAACACATACAGAACCACATCACCCACACGTACACAAACAAAAAAATCAATCCGAACTACTACCAAAACAACCCAATAGCTCTCATCACCAGCTATGAGCCTTTCGTTTCCTCATCCCACAAGCCAAAGCAGCCCTTCGATGTCTCTATCACTCTCACCCATCCACAAGTCCTTCAATGTCACCATCATCTCCATTCCTATCCCTTCAGGCAGACTATCCAACCCCACAAACTGAAGAACTGTACAAACCACACGATGCCGTGGAAAACTACATCTTCAATGAAGATTGGATAATAAAATTGATGGATCAGGTCATGGCCAGAGGCTTGATGGAAAATGCCAGATACTTCTTGATGAAGGCAAATGTAAGCCTGGCCCTAATCGGTGACGATGAACTCGAAGAAAGTGAAGACTACGAAGCGGAAATTCTTGAACTTCCCGAGCTTGTCCAACACCCCATCGTCGATGAGGAATGCCCACCAATGAAGTCGAAGATAGGAGAAGATCTAAAACTGCCGTGGGAAACCGCCAAGGTGATTGCTCCATTTCAAGAAGAAATTCGAAGGAGAATCTCGAGGAAGGAGGATAGGATCAAGAAGCTGGACGAGCTTGAGTTTAGAGGACTAAGTCGTCTTATGTAGCGACCCTAGCCATCGCCACCATTTCTAACGTTAATCTAAGTGCCTAACGAGGTGGTAAGTCATGTAAACGTGCGGAATTTCGTATGAAATTTTTCCTTTTCGTGAAGGAAGTCATTTTTGTACACGTCAAAAAATACATTACATTCCTAACTACATTCATGTCCTAATTACATGGGACGTGTATACATTTGCAGCAAAAGAGTTTCCTATGCGCCTGGCCTCACAGGTCATTATCCACGTACACACCACCCCCAAAAGTCGCTCGGATGCTTTCAAAAGAATGCCTTGCCGGCTAGGCGATCATGTACCGTGTTCGCTGGTACCTACAACATATAAATGGGATGAGCTTATAAAGCCCAGTAAGCAGAAACTATATGCATGCAGTGCACGTGTACTAACTCGCAGTGACATCCGCGCCAATGCATTTCTAGATTCACTTTCCTTTTCATTCTCTTTTCCTTTCGTATTATCTTTCCTTTCATCTTGGGCCCTCGGCTTTTCTATCTCGCTATGCACCATCATAGAGCTCATTTCCATTTCATACATACACATAAGTGACAGGACACACATTGAGAAGCCTTGTAATTCGACTTCATGGCGCCTTTCAGCCCAATACGGTCCACATTTGGGAGGCTACCGACGCATTTTCCGCTGAACGTGGTCCGCATCGAGAGGCTAACCTCTATTCATCTCTTGTGGCTCCTTTTCAGCCCAACACGGTCCACATTGGGAGGCTGACTTATGCCTTTTCGGCCCAATACGACTCGCCGTTGACAGGCAACCCCAGTACGCAAATGGCTATCCACATTGGGAGGCGATCTACGCCTTTACGACTCCGAAGGTGCCTTTCAGCCCAATGCGACCTGACACACGGGCGCTTCACACTGGTAGCCTACTCCGAGGTTGCCAACACTCGAGCTTCCCTCGGTGTCGCGTCTTCCCTAGGGTCGCACCCTGCAAGTCGCCCTTTCCGTCGTTTAGGGTATCAACCCAACATCATTCGTCAGCGCATCAACGCCGCCATGGTAGAATAGGAGAGCCGTGACTCGACAGTGGAGTCGACAACAGGTGCCCATCGGCAACTATACATCGCTCACAGGCGATCCTGACTCATACACACGCTCGTGTCCTAAACTTCATACTAAACGTGTATGCACGTGATCATGTCGTGAATCGTATGCATGCATCTCATGCCGTGAATAGTAAATAAAACATATCACATAAACTTCACGTTCTGTCATGAAAGCACGTAGTCACATAATTTATGCACATCAAAGTCATGTGTTGTAGTCGAAGTGTAGTCTCCACTTACCTGGCGTCCGTAGATTTCTAGCTACGGGTTCGGAACTTCCCTAGTTCTCGACCTTAAGCATAAAATTATTACGTCAGTATGCCATCTAAATTATCCCGATATTTATTTCTTAAGCTTCCTAAGTATTTGAAATATTAGTTATCGACTTGTGTTAAAACTACTTACAATGATTTGCTAAGTCGAGTCAATCCATGAACTACACATAACTCGTGAACTAACCTAGCTTCGTCTGATTCGTGAACTTATAAAGTTCACTAAACTCCTATTGACTCGTGGGGTTACTTCGCAAACTTATTTAGTTCGTGGAGTTTATAAAATTCTTCCTTAAGCTATTTGTTGACTGATCTGTACGTCCTTTAAACGCAAAAAGGCTATAAAGTCAGTCTATAAATTATATTAATTGACTACGTAGGTTTTCGTTCCAAAATTCTATCAAAAACGACTTACACCGAAAATTGACCCTGAAAACACCGATAGGCAAATTATAATCTGGCATTATGAGGGACTACGCTCATTGGACTCAGAATATTTTTCTCTTTAATTGGTGTGAAAATATTTTTCCTCAAAAGGCGACTTTTATAACTTAAAAACATTTTTTTTATCTAAGGGTTCAATTCGTGAAGTCTATACTTCGCGAACCCATGAGTGAAACTCTCATTCCATGATTTGTGGATTAGCCTACAGTAATAGTTCGTGAAACCTTTACGAGTTCATCAAGTTTTCTATCAATTCGCGAAAGGTCCAAGCTAGCAAAATAGGGTTCGTCAAGCTTTAGTTCGTGAAAGACTCGTCATACCCGATTCGCGAAATCATCTACTCTCGCACTCGGTTCGCGAATCGCTCGCTCAAGTTCACCAAATATATGAATTCGCCAACCTCCTATCACTAAGTTCGCGAAATCCATCCCACAAAGCCTAGTTCGCGAAATACTTTGAAGTCGGGTTCGCCGAATAGGATTTGACCTTGCATAGAGTTCGCGATCCTTTCACAATTCGCAAAAATGCCTTCCAATTCGCCAAATGTTCGGATTCGCGAAGTTGCGTTCGCCAAGTTTTTGGTTCGCGGAGCACATCCTTGTGGTTTGTGAAGTACTTCAATTCGCGAAGTTGGGTTCGCGACTTACTATGGGCCTGCCAACCTCAATTCGTGAAGTCTTTTCTTCATGGATTCGCGAATTGTATTTGTACACAATTCGCCAAATACATGCATTCGCGATCTAGGGTTCGCCATCCTCCCGACCCGTGAAGTGTCTTAGCTCATGACCTTCTCGTTTCATTACAAATTCGCGAACTTTTATAATGCGCAAACCTCACATCTCGCGGCCGCAAAACAGTTTTTAAGGCTTAATTTCTAGGGACTTCGATCTAAACTTTACTTTTCTCAAGAACATGATGAAACCCTAAGAACTTCAAAATCCTAAAAACCGAATGAGTTAAAGTGTGTGATTTTGGGGTAGGTTTTCGTGTGCTAAGACCTTAAGCATGCTATATTCGAACTAATAACCTAACTTACAAACTAATAAACATAAATCACATGGTAAAATCGGAAATCATTTAGAAATTTTCTTACCTTCCTTTAAGCTCCAAGTCGATTTCTCCACCTTCTCTCTTCCCCAAGTTTTTAGTGTGAGAATGCATTAGATATTTTTGCCATTAAAATTGGGGTTGCTTAGACACTTAGGGACGTGAGCTTTCCTAATATGAGGAAGCTTTCTCCCTAGACTTTTTCTTCAAAGATTTGGGCCACGGTCATGGTTCTAAGTGGGCCTTTTATAATGTATTGGATTACCCATTAATTTGGGCCAAACCTTTTAAATCATCTTAGTTTTAGGTGTAGCGACCATACTTTTCTAATTAGGTTTATTGGCGGATTTTCGCAACGTAAGTCGCGGAAGACCCGTCTAAAAAACCTTTTTTGCTGAAATAATATACATTACTATTAAAATATGTCTACATCGTAATCCCTATACATGGGCCGAAGCCCCAAAATATCAAAAGAACTAAAAAGCCCTAATGCCGCTCCACAGGTCTTCATCCATGTACCGCCCCCCTCAAAAGTCCGTGGAGCACCGCCAGCAGCCGCCTCAGTCACGACGCGTATCAGCGTCGGACTCAGTACCTACAATACGTTAACACTGAGCGATTTGCCCAGTAGGTGAATAAAATGCATGTATGCAAGTGTGCGCTCAATCCCAATCCCAATACCTCGCAAAATGATATGATGCACACTCTTTCTTTTCCCACATTCCTATTTCACAACACGATACAGGGCCCTAGTTAGGCTAACGCGCGCAATAAATATCATGGGTGGTCACGTGATTCCACCCGAATCCAATGTCATGGTTCATTAAACCCGTATCCATAAATCATGAGCGATAACGCCCGAATCCATATATGTATATCATGGGTCATTAAACCCGTATCCATAAATCATGAGCGATAACGCGCCCGAATCCATATATAAGTATATATATATATATATCATGGGTGATAACACCCGTATCCCTTCTGGCGGTGTGCACCTCGAACCGACCACGTTCGAGTAGACAGATCGATCACGTCTATCTCCGCCAGGAATTCTGTGAGCCTAACTAGTCACAAAATATTCTCAATCTACCCCACTTACCAATACCTCGAATCATCACCGTCTCAATACGGTGGAATTCATATCTCTCCCCGACGTGATGTGCACGTGTCATGCATATAAACAGAATTTCATATAAACATGATTCGCATGAAATGCCCGTAAATCACGTAAACACATAAATCACGTAAATCCCATAAGTCATTGAATCACATAAGAGCACATAAAACACATTTGTGTTTACGCATTGTAGATGGATGATCCACCTACCTGTCCTCCTGCTATAGTCAACTACGAAGTCCAGTGGAGTCTCTATAGACCGGTCCTCTGACATATACAAATTATTAGTATTTATATTAATTCTTAAACTGTACTAGTATGACATAGTTATATTTTAATATCAGTCTAGGCTAGGTTGGTGTTATGTTAGCTAAGTTCTCTATGCATCTAAGTTCGCCCGATTTGAGTGGCGATTGTAAATGATTTCGCCCGATTCCTTATGTGTCACGACAAGCTTTTGGTCGATTCCATGATATTGCCAATCGCCCGATTTGAGGCAATTAAGAGTAGAAATCGCCGAGGGTTTCTATAGAGGTAGATCGCCCGATTTGACGGTTTCTTAGATTGAGATCGCGAGCTCTTCACTCGATGTGTAATGCGTCCGATTTGTATTTCGCCCGATTTGAGGTGTTAAATTAGACTGAAATCGCAGAGTGATGACGTATGATTTTTGGTCTCGCCCGACTTGTCATGTATAAGAAGAATTTCGCCCGATTTGTAACATGTCAAATCTGAGTTCCTATCTAATTACTAAATCGCCCGATTTCACTTGAAGTGGCCCTAAGTTTCTTTTAAAAAAAAATAGATAGTACCCGATTCCCAAGTCGCTGAGTTCTCATACTCACAATTCGCCCGACTTATTTAAGCTTTACATTCCTAAACATTTCCCCGATCTCACTAGGATTTGACTAACTAAAACACCCGATTTACTACCTAAACACTAATTCGCCCGATCTCTCCAAGATACCATTCCTGTCGAAAACCCTAAAAGCATATCTATTGATATCGAACATTCATTTCTATCCCTGAATATCTTACACCCTAAATCGTTAAGTCTCTAAGGATTGTAACAGCTCTCAAGAACACTCCATGTCTCGAAAATAATGAATGCTTTCCTTATAATAATAATTATGACTCTAGACTGAACTATAAGAAGCTAAGGTTTTTCTTAAGTACGATCTATCTTCAATTTCTTAGTATGCTTAACAAATTATGAATTTATTGTACGAAAAAAATAATCTCAACTATCTAAGGATAGAAGTTTACCTCCCTATTACAAGTCGAACCTTTAAATGGTGAAAACCTTTGTGAGTTCTTGATTTGAATATCTTCTGTTTGATTCCCTTTCTTTCCTAATGATGGTTTCTCCTTACGTAATATTTGTGATATATATTAGCTATGTATATCCCTTAGGACTTCGTGATGATTAGACTAGATGGTGTCCAACTTTCTTAAGCTTAAAGAAAGCCATTTAACGTGATTTTTCATTAGTTGTTTTGGGCCTTTATTATCAATTCAGCTATTTCGATTATAACCCAAATCAAATTTGTACCCTTTCTATTGAATTCGATCAACCCCTATCAAGTTTTAATAATGGTAGTTTCGAAATTATCACAGTTAATATTTCGTTCTTTGGTTTGCATTGTATTAAATTGCCTTATTTCACAAAATTACATAATTATAATGGATTCCCGTGTTTAAATTTTTACGGGTATTACATTAGGTTTGGATTTAAACCTAGTGCATTATAACCCAATTTCTATCCCTACAAATTTTATTACTCCAATTTCCGTTATCCTATATTTTCGAAAATCCCTACTAAGTTAGATATTATCTGAGCACAAAATTAGATACATGAAATAATTAAAATCACGTAAGCACATAATTAATGCACCACTATTCACATAATCACGCAGGCATATAATTGTACTAAACGTATTAATGAATAAGCGACTGCAATACACTACGCCATTTAAATTTACACTATTGACAAATATTTGCATTACTGAAAACCGGCGACTGAGTGAGATCGTTTACGGGGTCTGTTGAGTTTCTCAATTAGGGTCTCATACATAGTCGATATTCCTGAATATTATTATTAATGATACATAGATATCGTTAACGGAATGTAAATGTTATGCTTTATACCCGTTTCAACTATATTCGCTGAATCTTATCTCATTGATTTGGTAAAGTTACTATAATTGCATTAAACGTATTAACGTATTATGGCGATAGACGAGGCTAGAAATCGATGATAGTACAAATATTGTTGAGAATCTTATTGTAGTTCAAAGGTTTGGCTTTTAATTCTGATCATTATATCGATTTACTAAAGTTATTATAATTGCATTAAAACGTTTAAGATAACATAGCTATAGCCAAGGTTTGGAATCGGATAAGTATACAGTACTGCTGAAGTTCATAGGTTTGTCTGTATCTTATCTTATTGTAGTTCAAAGGTTTGGCTTTATTATGACAACAAATCGTTTGTATTCTTGTTATATTGATTTACTAAAGCTACTATCATTTCATTAACCATATTAACATAACATGTCGATAGACAAGTCTTGGAAATCGATGAGAGTACAATACTGTTGAAAATCTTATCGTAGTTCAAAGGTTTTGCTTTTAATTCTGAAGATAAATGGTTTCGCATTATCATTGTATTGATATACTAAATTTACTATAATTGCACTAAATGTATTAAGATAACATAGCTATAACCAAGGTTTGGAATCGGGTAAGAATATAGTACTGCTGAAGTTCATAGGTTTGTCTTTAATAATTGATGACGTGTCAACGAATGTAATACACTACGACATTTACATTTGCACTATTGACAGTTATTTAGACGATTGAAAAACAGACGACTGAATAATGTATTGTTAATTTGGATCAAATAACTATATTGACAAGTAAGGGATGTTTATTTTCCGAAATATTATTATATGTATTATTTGATAAATGTGGGCCACATGCCTATATTGCAGCTAAGAGTAATTCATTTTCTCGAAATATCAGTATATGCATAATTGAATTTTTGTATGTATTTGGTTTTTATTTCATCATTAACGATAGAAAAGTGATTGTTTGTGGAATCTAAAAATATATTCAGTAAAACGATGTAGAAATAACTTTTTCCTTTATTCATGACTGTTCTATATCCGTTTCAATTACATTCACTGAATCTTCTCTTATTGTAGTTGAAAGGTTTATATTTTAATTCTTTGGCAATAAATCGTTTCATATTATCGTTATATATAGAATACTTGAACCATGTCTTAATATTAAGAAGCAGTTCTAGGTGTGTAATTTTGATTCATCATGGTTCTACCGAATAATTATTCCTTACTTAATTTAACCCCGAAGATGGGAAACACTACAATAATTGTTCGGCTGCTGCAGTCCTGGAGAGCTACTAATTTTAGAAGAAATGGAGAGCTGATGTTAGTTGGCTTAATGTTACTAGATGAAGAGGCGTTAAATTTTTACTTTATATGCACATCCTTTACCTTATCTATTTTTTTTGCTATGTTATATAGGATACTCTCATAAGCTACAATTAATAGTACGCTAGTGGAAAATTTTCAACGGCTACTTGAAGAGGGCTGTATTTTTTCAATATCAAACTTTGATATTGTCAATTCTCCGCAAAGATATTGTACAACAGAGCATCGTTATATGTTACGTTACAATAACCATACAACTATGTCTCAAAGTGTTAGCCAGGATCTTATGATAAAAAAAAAGAGAAATTCCAGTTTCGTTCTTCTCAGTACTTTGAATCAAACGCCGGTATGCAGTATTATTACCAGGTTTGCATCTCTATCTCTATAGAATGGTTATGTATTCCTTATGTTTGGATGTGGAGATATATTGGTTCATCAAATAAATTTCTTCCCCACTGCATTAGATGTCATTGCACTGGTTTCATCCATTGTTGAGCTAGATGACAATGGTAATGGCAATTCATCGCGGACTATGGTAAATATAATTCTGGAAGGGTATGTTTTTGTTTCAACGTTCTGATTATTCTCATTCATAGTCTTCATTTTGTGGATTGTCGATAAGCCAATGTTTTCATTTGTAGCGGCTACCGTGCAACTATTACAGCTTGGGATGCGCGAGTTTTATAAGAGGTTGGAACTCTAGGGGACGCTATTGTGATTATTGTGACGAATATCAATCCACGGATGTTTCAAGGTTTTTGTATGTAGAAGCACTGTTTTTTTGCTCAACAAATATTTGTGACGGTATTATTGATCAGGTAGTTTATATCTGAATACAACCTCTTCAAGTGCTCTTTTAATGGAGATAGTCCCTTGGTTTTGGAGTTCCGCAAACAGTAAGAATTTGTTATTCATGTGTACGATTCATTTATGTATTCTGTAATTTCGTATATGTAAGTACTGATTTAATGGTTTATGTTTATTTTTTATAGGATGAAACTAGATATCGGTTCTACATCTACGCCATTAGTTACCAATGTGAGACTAGTAACAAAAATCAATCTGTCCGACATATACGCTATACTGTTCGGGCTGACAGGTGGTATTCATATATTTATACGATATAACCCGACGTCATTTCATTGTTTAACTTTCTTTGTTCGTCAGGAGCGTGATTTTTCATGTGAAGCAAGGATAACTGACATAATTAGCCGAAGTGGTTGGAGTTATATTTCTTGCTCGAAATGTTCATCCAAGTTGAGAAAGTCTGCGGACACGGTAATTTGCCACAAATGTGACAATTTTAATGCTTTGGGAGTTTTGCGGTATTGTGCGCTATAATATATCAAAATCTATCATCCCGTGAAGTAATTCATTTGCATTTATTTACTGCCTTTTTATTTGCATAGTTTTCGTATTGAGGTGCATATTGATGATGGGTCTGAATCGGGTATTTTTTGTTATATTTGACGGGCCAGCTAGGAAATATAGAAATACGACAACAGAAGACCTGAAGAAAACAATGGCGAGTACCTATTTTTTAGCAATTTTTTTATAATAGAATTGTCATCATATATTTTTCAGTTGTCGCAGGAGACTGTAATTGAAGACGAAGATATTGGAGATGAAGAACTTCCTGATTGTATTCGTTCTTTAGTTGGGAAATCTTTTAACTTTGTTGTGAGGATCAAGCCATTTGATTTTCAAAGTTCAAATAAAAGCTTGACGGTTACCCGTATGTTGGAATTTCATGATGTTAAGGGCGTATCCGATCAGCAAAAGTCAACTGAGGTAAAAATGAATGATAGTATCTACGAATGTATTAATGGTGGTTGTTTATGTTTCTCTTTTTAATGCAGGGATCGATCGGTGCTGTTCAGATTTCATAGACCCTATCAGAAAGGATATCGACGGTCAAACACGTTCTTTCAGACGAATTGGAGGATTGTATAGAAAAACCAAAGGACGTTGAAAAAACGTTATGAAGACTCGAGCTGCTACAAAATATCTCAATATAAAGGAAAGTAATACAGATGATGACGGTGCTGTTTGAGCAACGTATAAGAAGGGTAAACGTGGTGACCCTTTCCGTCTACGAGATCCAAGAAAACCAAGAAGGAAAAATTACACCAGTCCAAGTAGTTTTTGTGGCTGTTTTATTATATTAGCGTTGTTTTGGTTTTTTTACTATGTTGGGCCACCTATTTCATCGTCATCTTGAAATTCTAAGGTTATTTATCATATATATGATCAATATATATGATAATTATAGTGCCAATAAGAAATTGATACCAACATTACTGAGAATGTATTATAGAAAACTCTTACAAAGTGCTGATATTCTATAAAATTGAGGACTGGAAGCGCACTAATGAATATTGTATTTTATTTTTATCCGACAGACAATTGTACCAACCTATGTTCATGAATCGGCGTACACTCCAAAGACTAATGTGACTAAAATTCATAAGTTGTATTACTTAATTACGTTCTTATAGGTCAATTATTTGGTCAATTCGACTATATAAATATTGACAATTAAAAGATCATTTAAAATTAAGTCATGCCTTTTGTATTTATTTAACTATTAATAAAGGTTACTGGTTATATCACCATTATTCAAAAATAGAACTACGCCTGACTCTTAAAATTCCATGTATGAATATTTAATTACTTACTTACATATGAATTCTTTTATAATAATGCAATAAATATTTATGAACGTTCACATAGCTCAGTCTTCCAATAGTT